>JAJJWW010014918.1:0-72085 GCA_023531295.1 Papaver armeniacum
GACTACGATAAAAATCAAATTGTGGCTTTTGATTTGGCAGATGAAAAAATTCCAATGGCTCCCATCTATGCCACAATGTTTCGGTGGAAGTGAGGATGTCGCATATCAAATCAAGGTGTTGGGAGGGGTTTTATGTCTGGTTCGTTCAGTCACAAGAGGTCTGCAATTGGACATATGGTCATATCAAATTAAGCTGAGGAAAACCGATGATAAAGAAGAAGGGAAGCAATTCTGGATTTGGAATTTAGAATTTCATATGCCATGTTCAATTCTCAACAGGAAGTATTATGAACCTTTCGCGCTCACAAAGAACAATGATTTTTTAATGTGGAATGGAAGAGGTCTTTCTTGTTATGACTCGAAAACTAAAACTATTAACCACTTGTTGGATGAAGAGGTGAACGAGTTGCGCAATTTTCATGGAATCCCACATATGAACAACCCTCCTTCAATGAAATCTCTTGGTGGGAAGGTAAGGACTAGAAAAGACGAAAGCAAGAAAAGAAAATGCCAAAAACAGGTAACATTGTAGATGGTTAATTTCTAAACTAGGGCATAATTTCTGCCGTATGGCCGTATTTGCTTTCGTTGCTGTCTCTTTTAATTTGGTTACATCATCAAGATGTTTGAGCCGCAAAGGGCATACAACAATATCCATTCATGGCGGCTTACAATGCTCAAGCTGACATAAATTTTGTTTGCAAGCTGGGGATCTGGATTTCTGAACTCATATATGAGGATGCCTCTTGGCTTTTATTTGTTGTCGGTGATGTGCAGTCATAAGTTTTATAAAAAAAAATAATTATGGATTGAGTATTGAAGCAAAAATAATGATGGATGCTATGTAATAATGATGGATTGAGTATTGAAGCAAAAAATTTTAGGAAGAATAAAATGATGGAATTGCCAAGCAAATGATGGAATTGCATTTTATGATATGAATTGCATTTTGAAGGACGTGGTTTTATTCCGGCAAAAGCAAGCTTTGAATGTGATTTGTGGTTTATAAGAAAATTGGACTGATAATATTTTTTTTTTTATAATTGTAAAACAAAATTTGATTAATTAGGCACTATCATGGATAACAGAGCTTAACAAGAAATCAGAAAAATCCCTTTACTAACTAACAAAGATGCTCTCATTGCTCATTCGCAGACTTATTAGTAAGTCTATTAACTCCAATTCTCAAATGATTAAAAGAAAATAATCTCTTCAAAAACCCCAATTAGCTTCCAAGAAATATGCGTTTTTGCCTTTCTTGAGTTCTTTTAACTAAATTTTGATAGTCATCTTTTTTACTTAGCTGAAAGGCTCAATTCACCAACTCCAGAACTACTAAGATATTTTTTTCTCACATAACTCATAAGACACTCACTCTAATAACACTGGAGAAAAATCAACACTTGCATGGAACGTCTGGACTCACCTAATTTCAGATTGTTGGTCTTGGGTCTTACGAAACTCTTTGGTTGCTCTTGCCAGCTCTTAGCATTACAGTAATCCAACTGCACTTAATCTGGGGTTTCATTCTGGCAGTTGCTCTCTGGACACTCCGGAGAGAACAAGAATATCATATTCCTCGCGAAAGACGCTAGAGCTTTATGTGGGTTTGGATGTAGAATTTTAAAGATGGGATTCATGGGTCCAGGGGATTTGGTGGAATTACATTTTCCTCGCTACATCAAGGGACTTATGGACCCACTTTTTTTTAGTCCAAATCCTATATGTATACAATTTTAAGCTTCTTAGGTCAATGCCAAACAATACATGGACTTTAACACAATTTTTTTTTATAAATCCTTGGAATCTCAACCGAGTTACCAAACATACTAGGGATTTACATGAATCCCAGAATTTATAATCCCGTGGGATTACAAATTCCTGGAAATTGTTGAATTCTGCAACCAAACCCACCATGGGCAATAGCCTCGGGTACTAGGATACATGGGTACTAGGATACATCTTAGTTATGCTCGTTCTGTCCAAAAGTAGGACAGTACATTTTACACAAAATTGGTTAAAAAGACCAAAATCAATAATTCCTGGGTGAAAAGGATATTTAGATTTTGATACTGTTTAAATGGACAAAAATGTAAAAAAGCCAGGATGTAAACAGTTTCATCCTACCCATTTTCAAATACTTTTTCTTATTTTTAATTTACATCAGGATGCATCCAGTTTCATCCTTGTTATTTTTTAAGTTTAAGTCAGGATGAATCCAGTTTCATCCTTGCTATTTTTTTGGTGTCCATTTCGCCCATACTAATTTTTACTCGTCCATTTTAACCATGTTTTAAAAATATTTGGACAAATGACCCATTTTCCGTACATTTTATTACTTCCCCTGTTCTTAAATAATAGGCTGGTTTCATGTGTAATTTGTACATGAAACCCACCTATTATTTAAGAACGGAGGGAATAGTTTTTTTAGCTTCTTATCCATATATGTGTAATTCGTGTATTCTCCTTCATTTAATACTAAATCTCTTTTGGATTTAAAGATTTCTCTCGTTTGTCTTAACTATGAAGTTCTTAGTTCTGACTCGTTAATTTCCCCATAAATGTCCAAAAATCAAATAGTAAATAAAACAAGTGTGCCGGAAATTTAGAGTTCGGATGCAAGATAAAACTCTTGAGCACTTAGTTATGACTAGGTGGTGCATTAAAATGTCTCAAGAAAAAGAAAGAAAAAACTAACTGTAGCCAAAAGGCAGTGACATATATGGATGAATCAAAGAATCTTAGGTTAGGCTTCAACTCCCAAATTCAAAACTAAACTCAACTAGACTCCCAAAGTACTAAACTCAACAAGGCTTTTTTGAGAAAATCTATAGGTTAGTACGCACTACACAGGTGGACTATGTTTCAAACTGTATAGATTAGTTTAGTGACTAATTTACATGGCATGCTGATGTTTCCTAAGATTCAGTCAACAGCCAGGTTTAGTCAACCTGTGCTTCCAACCAAAGATAGTCAAAACAGTCAAGCTAGTAGTGGAATCCCCATTATCTATCCAGGGAGGCTCTAACTTTCTTTCCTTATATGGGCATGTTACGTTAAGTTGAGATGTGCCAAGAATTTTTCTCCGATCAAAAGTCTAGTTTGTTTACTGTTTAGGAGGGTCTAATTTTCCTTCCTTTAGTGCATATATGGGCCAGTTTTTTGGTTGAATAGGCCTTGGATTTGAATTCTAGGTCAAAAGACGAGCAAAATATGCTTGTCGCTCAAATAACCAAATACTCAAAATAGAGTGCATCTATGTGCACCCCGTTAACCCGGGTGCACATTCCACCCTTTTTGATTGGCTGTAGGTTTAACTCTAGTTGTTTATTTTATTAATTAAAACCTGAATGAAAACCCAAGATAAACACTAAATATGATTAAAATCAAAAAAGAGTAAACAAAGGTCCGCACAAAACCCAAGTTTCTCTCTTCACCTCTATTTCCTCTGTTAAAGCGAAGTGGTGGAGATGAAGATATCAAATCTAAAATCTTTACTTGTTTCGAAACCATTTTTTGGATCTGGTCTTAATTTTTTCGGACCATAAGAAAAAAATCAAATCACTACTACCAATTCTTGTTCTCAATTTAAGTTAGTCTAGTCGAATTATCTACAGATTTAATTAACTAAATAAAACAGTGATTTCGTCGAAATCATATTCTCCCATTTGGTATGATGTTCATGTAGTTGAATTCTGATGTTGTAGTGTTGATACTTAGATCAATTATAAAACAGTGAACAAAATTGGAAGGGCGACACTATTGACACCGAAGAAGGATAAGTTAGGTGGGGGAAGAACATAATCAAATTAACATTAGGAAAGGAAATAGTGGGAGAACAAGAATTTTAGATGCCGCTACAAGGGGTCTTACTGCTCTTGTTCAGTGTTGATGAAACTAAGAACTAATGATGGCAGCACCGCAGCAGCATCAGAATGTTGGTCATGTAAAAATAGTTTACAGATGAATATTTGGTAGAAAACATGTTTTGATGAAAACCCATGATAGATCATAAGGTAATTTACAAAATGACTTCAACTTTTGCTAATGAAAAATTGATCTTTCTACTAGTACTAATCCATCTTCATTGCTAGTTTGCTTTCTGAGAAAAAATTCTGAGAAGATCAGTAGAGATGTATCAGAAGCTATTACAAATCAATCTTTAAACTCATTGAATCTTGATTTAATTAGTGATTTTCGTAAGGTTAAATTCAAAGTAGTAGGAAATTTATGTGGGATTATTCGGTGTATGAGCATGGTTCTTCCAGCAATTGCATACCGACAAATAATTTGTTAATCACATTTTCTGATAAGTTTTGAACTTTAAAATAGAGAGAGGAGAGAAGTTACGTTTTACTTCCAAATTTGTAAATTAAAAAATATAGTAACCATGGTTAACTTCACAACCAATAATAAAAGGAGAAATTTGCACTCCTGATTTAGTGGGGGTGGGGGTGCACATAGATGCACTCCTCAAAATATATTGTTCTTATATCCTTATGAGGTTATTTCGCCCAAGCTGTTATAAATTATTTATCTGAAGTGACCAAAATATCCTCATCTCTATATTTTTCTCCGATCTGCATTTTACGCCATGTCTGCTGTAGTCAGAAGATAATCATCCTGATTACCCCTTGAGAAGATTAAAAAGAAGAGATGATGAGCTAATCGTGTAAAGTTAGGATTTTTTTTTAATTTTTTCTTGTTATGATTCTAACTGGGCAATCTTAGGATTTGTTTTTCTAGGTCTTGCTCTGATTTATGATGTTTCTTGTGTTGTTGTATCCATTTTTGAATTGAAAAAGAAAACTATATATATTGCTACCGATTGAAATTAAAATTGGTAGAATTAGTTGTTTAACTATGCAAAGCACAGACGAGTTACTGTTTATAATAGTGTATGTATGCTCTCTCAATCATTTTTCCATTTCCTTTGATTTTGGGTTATGGCCAATTCGGTTTTGGTTCATCTTTTTTATAGAGTTGTCTTTTTTATCTTGTGTTCTGTGTACTGTGAATCTTACTACGTGGTTTTGTTAGACAAACATTCTCCCAAACCCAAGGCTTGGTGGGTCTGATTCAGTGTCCGTGAATTTAAACAGTAGGTAAGGAATTTAAGTAACCTTCACTGATTCATGCGGTATACAGTTCTAGTATGCACGGTGCTCAAATGATTAAGAAAGCATATCTTGTTTAACTCAGCTATAACTAATGTTAATTTTGTGAAAGAAATTAAGCGGAATTGAATAGGATAGATGGGTTTGTGATTAACTTCATGTTCTGCAGGGAAGGAGTTGATATGTGGTCGTTAATATGCAACTATTACATAACTAACATTAGTATACAGGTAGCACATCAGTTGTTTGGCAAAATGCCTAACCAATTCTGCAGAAACTGCTGCAGAAACAGGGAAGAAATATGGAGTTAAAAGCATGGTTTATGGACTGTGATCGATGGAGATTAGGATAAGAATGGTTGTTTTTCGTTGAATCATAAAGATGATGGTGGTTGGTTTCCAGATTGACACCAAGGAGGTACAATATGAGTCGCGTTCTAGGTGCATTTTTCGCAAAATTTACGAAGGCTGAAAACAATGCGAAAAAGGCAACAAAAATGGCCATGGATCCTTGGACTTCACCGGGACCAGACGGTTTTCCCCCAGGTTTCTTCCAAACTCAATGGCAGGTAATAAAGGATGATGTTTGTAAATTGGTGAAATCCTTCTTTCACTCAGGGTATCTTCTCGAAGCAATTGAATAATACCGAGTCTCTCTAATACCAAAAGTCCAAATAGCTCAAAATCCTGAGGACTTTAGACCAATAGCATTGTGTAACACAATCTATAAAATAATTTCGAAGATCATAGCCCTCAGAAGGAAGAAACACATCTCAGCCATTATTTCTCCGATGCAGTCGACGTATGTTCCATGCAGACTTATTTCGGAAAATATATGCTTAGTTCAGGAAATTGTGCAAGCTATGAAAAGAAAAGAGGAAAAAACTGGGCATCTTGCTTTGAAGATGGATATGTCAAAGCCTTCGATAGGCTTGAATTGAGTTTTTACTAGATATTCTTCGACACTTTGGCTTCTCGGAAAAGTTCGACAGAAACTTATCTATCAATGCATCTCTACAACAAATATTGAAATCATGTTAAATAGGTCACCAACTTCTTCTTCAAAACCAACTAGAGGCATTCGTCAAGGTTGAAAAGGCGAGGATACCCAAATATACCTCAAGCTATTACTTTTCCTTCCTATAAGTCCTTTCCCCGAAAGTGATTGTCTATGGGCTGAGTCGAGACGATACAACAAATCGGTTCACACTTTGTGTGATCGTCTATGGATACGAGATCTAGACAATACAACAACAAAGTGTGTTTACTTGATACAAGGGTTCGGACTTAACCAAACACAATAGGATTCACATATCAAGTAAATAGGAATTAAAGTTTGTGCAATTTACATTAATTATAATAAAACAATTATAATGCGGAAATATAAAGTAAATGACACGACAAGATTTTGTTAATGAGGAAACCGCAAATGCGAGAAAAACCCCGGGACCTAGTCAGGTGAATACTCTCGGGATTAAGCCGTTATACAAAATAAACCAACCGTATAGTTGAGACCAAGCAACTAAACCTATAGTTCACCTAGTTAAATTGTATTTCCATGCCTCCAACACCGTAAACAAGTCACGTACTTGGACCAATTCCTTTGGTTCGTATTCCAAACAGTAAAGGAACAACAGATATGTTTGGTATCAACTCTCTTCAACCAAGTGATATGAGTTGCGCAAAGGTTCCCTTGTTTATCTTAACATAAACTCCTTTGCCAGGTTCCAAGATCTAACTTATATTCAATCACCCAAAGGAAATCTTTAAGATTAAGCCAATCAATACCTTTAATCCCAAGGAAATGTATTGATGCCGATCTTCCTCAATTAATCAATCCAATCTACCACAAGGATAAACCGATTATTAGTTGGATCCTATTTTTCCCAAACAAGTATTGTGCACACCAAAGATTATAAACACCAAGTCAGAAATCTTTTATCTCTTCTTCGTCTTAAAATCTTCTTAGATCTTCAATAAACACCTGCACACAACTACTTGAATCTCTTGTGATCAATCACACACAAAACGGAGTCTGTTAACAATAGATTATCACAAGATCGTCTTTAGATCTAACAACAGTCTAAAGATCCATGTCGAAACCTTGAACTAGTTTGAGTGAATCTTATATCAGAAGAGAAGATTCTCAAGCATAAATAAACTAGGTGCAATCAAAGTTCAACCACCGTTAGTCAATCAAATCAATACGAAAACTAAAGATGAATCGCAATATCTAGTTTCCCACCAACGGGTCGCGCTAGAGCTTCTCAATCCCAAAGAAGACTTTAAATTGAGCGGCCGTAAGAGATTTCACCTAATTAGATTACTCTCCTCTCCAGATAGGCAGCTTCACGATAACAAAGACAAAGAGGAAGTCATGTTGTTAAGACAGATTAGTTTGCTAGAAATGCAAACTCAAAGTATTTATAGACAAGGGAGTTTGGACACCAAGGAATTTGCAAAACCGAAAATATTCTCATGATATTTTTCATTACTACACCAAATTCAGTTTACATAATTCTTGTGAATGCACTATCCAAAAATACGATCAAAATCTCCTTGGAAAATCTTTAACTAGTAAATGCACATTACTAATTCTTATTTTCCATATATAATTAAAAACCCTTAATTAAAAATATTCTTAACTTATTTAAATTCGATCTTGGGATTTACTTTCTTCTTAGCCTTTAAGGAATATCTTTGAACAATATAGAATAAGCATTAATGCACCGTGTTCAAAGTGTGTCGACATCTTACTCTTGCAAGTCCTTTTTCATACTTGCTCACTTGAAACTGATTTACCACACTTCCAAACAAGTTTAGAATTGGTTCATCTGACTTTCAAGAACTATGTGATTGATCAAGTAACACTCAATCACAAATCATGGGTTTATGGTTCTACCAAAACAAGTTTCGGTTCTACCTCCATGTGAGTATTGTGCATAGTCACACTAGCTTACCATAATTCGGCTGACTAGGTACTAGGATCGGTTCCCCACATATATTTGGTATCTAACTTGTATGCACTACACATGTCCATGGGATCGGTTCTCCCTTCCCAAAACCGTGTTGCACATGTTCATTGGATCGGCTCCCCTTTCTTCCATAAACCTTGTTGCACCTCATACAAGGATCGGTTTCCCTTGTGATGCACTGCACCTCTTACTAGGATCGGTTCCCCTTCTCCTAATAATTAGTCAGACACTCACAAACCCGATCATACCCCAGGTGATTACTTAAGATCGGTTTCACTAATAAAAGTCATACCAATACATAAGTCAGTCCTCATGTGAATAGTTTTACCAAGCACACAAACAAGTCATGAGCGGTTATACTAATCACACATATTGGTCGTTCATAAGATATGCAATGAAAAACTGACCCCAATAACGCCCGCGATTTCCTTTCCCTTTTAAAACACATATCATGAACTTACTTCCTTATAACACATGTAAACATTGTTCCCTAGGATGAAATCCTCACCTCATACCCATATATAATCACAATAGAATTCATACGATTATGTCGATGTCTTATATACAAAGTTTAATGGTTAAGCAAGAAATTTCATATTGATTCCTTAATACTATGTCTATCTAGAGTGTTCATGCTTCGCAGTTTAATGTTTTCAATGTGCACGACTTGAAATATACTTTAGGGAATGAAACAGTTCAAGTCAAATATCACTAACCTCAAGTGGAAGGATGATGTTGTTGTTGTAGCTCCGTTCTTCTTCACTTCTTCAAGTCTTCGCAATACTTGTAATGTCTCACCCTAATACTTTCAAGCTAACCTATACGAAGTTGACTCTAGTACATTTAAATCAAGCGACTCTTAAATGAGTTTTGGTTAACTAAAATATGACAACCAAACTTAACATACCAACGCTTGGTGGGTTCAACCGAGCAATGCTCTAACAAAGGTGATCCGTTGTCACCATATTTATTCATACTTGTGATGGAATCTTTCTCAAGATACTTGGCTAATTGTGAAAGAACCTGGTGTCCTAACCGGTATGAAAATCTCTCATTCGGCTCCTAAAATAAATCATCTACTTTTTGCAGACGATTGTTTATTATTTTGCAAAGGCTAATGAAACTCAGGTGCAAAATCTTTTATCGGTTATTGATCAATTCTCCAAGTGCTCGGGCGGTTGATTAATTTCAATAAGTCTGCGGTATATTTCGGTTCAATACTGAGACCCAACAGATGTCAAATTTTAAGTGGTGCTCTCGGAGTTAGAAGTCTAAACATCTCAGATGAGAAATACCTAGGGTCCGTTTTTATAAGGAGGAATAAAAGGATTCCGTTTTCTTCTCTCTGTGATAAGATGGGATACAGATTCACTAAATAGAGTGGTATAAATATTTCAGAAGCAGGCAGAACGGTCATGGTTAGGAATTTTTCTGGTGCCATCCCGATTCATCATATGCAAAGTTTTAAGCTTCCTGATTCAACCATTAAAAAAATGCATTCAGCTCAACAACGTTACTGGAGGAAAAAGGAGTCCGGTAAAGGAAATCATGTTATTTCATGGAAAAGAACTCAACAACCCAAAGAGGAAGGTGGTTTAGGGTTTCGTGATTTACATACTTTCAACAGAGCTTTACTTGCCAAGTCTGCTTGGAAGTTGTGTTCGATTACGAGTCAATGATGACTAAATCTCTGAAGGCTAAATATTACCACGATGAAGATCATTTTTAACTTGAAAAAGAAGTCAAATACTACTGGTCATGGAGAAGCATCGGCTTGGAGCTAAATTTTGTTCTAAAGCACATCTGTTGGTGTTTAGGTAATGGCAAAAAAATTATTATATGGAAACACATGTGGATTAAAGATCTCTACGGTCCACTAATGCCTAAACAAGGTTGTTCTTTTTTCATCACTATAAATACGTACATCAATTATTCTCTGCAGACTCTTCTTGGAATTTGAATATCTTTGGCAATTATTTGAGGCTCTTGTGATTAACTACATCTTGAAGATTACAATTCACATTAATCAAGAAGATAGATTGGTTTGCTTTCTTTGGAAAGTAATGGTTCTTTTTTTGTGAAATTGCCACTAGTAAGATGATTGAAGAACAACATGGCACCAGTTCTTTTGATGCTAGGATGGTGAAAATATACAAAACTCTCTGGAAACTTCCACTATTGCCAAGGATTAGACATTTTCTTTGGAAGGAAGTCTCGAGATCGCACTTTCGACAAGACAAATTCTCAACGAGTAAAGATACCGGGAATAGTTGATATTTTCCCTTCATGTGAGTCTTCTCAAGAGTCATTTGCTCATGTTCTCAGAGACTGTAATATTCTTAGATTGGTGTGGTTTGCTATTTTTGGATGGTCTTTAGCTATTACACGTACTTTCCCTGATTGGATCTGTACCTGGTTTGAAGACTTTCATAACAAGAAGATTGAGATTTAAGAGTTGTGTAAACAATCCATCACGGCTTGGTGTTTATGGTCTGACAGATGTGAGAAGGTATTTAACAATGACAACCATGTGCCAGACAAAATGATCCAAAAGTGCAGAACTTACATAGAAGATCATCTTTCTTTAAAGATTGTATCGTCACAAAGTAATGTCCGTGTCTGTCGTAGAAACTCACATTGGTTACCACCCCCTTATAATGCTGTAACTATGAACTGTGATGGTTCATTTTTGAATGGTTCAGCCGGCACAAGTCTAATTATTCGCAATTGTGCAGGTTGGCAGCAGGCAGCAAAATGCATCCAACTAAAGGATATTGGAAGTGCGGAGCAAGCGGAATGCATGGGGTTGTGGGAAGCTGTGAGCTGGGCGAATAAATTAAAGTGAGATAGGTGCATTTAACTGGACGCACAAAGAATAGTTGATGCGGTTGTCCAGGGAATACTCCCATAGACTTAGCGTCTACTAAATATGATTAAAGACATTCAAAATTTTTTTTACTTCTAATACCTCTTGGAAATGTTATCACATTCCAAAAGAGAGAAATAAAGTTGCGGATATTCTATCCAGATTAGCTAGAGTAGAAGGTTTAAGCCATACTTGGTCTAATTTCTTTCCTGTTGAAATTAGTTCCCAACTTGTTGAGGACAGTGCACATCTATGTAACTGATTCGCTTCATTAATACATTTATTTCTTGCTTCAAAAAAAAAAAAAAAAAAAAATCCATCAAAATCTCTAGTTTCAATTAAAGTTGTTGTCTCATCGTCATAATGGTCATGGACGGTCCTAATAAAGCAACCTAACCATTACACCATACTCACACAACCTTAATCTGATATTCTACTATCTGAATAAATAAATATTTGTTGTAATTAGTTCTCTCTAATAGCCCAATATTTCCAACTAGCTTATCAATTTGAAAATTTAAACTCCCCATAGAATTAACATGATTTTGCATAATAAAAAAAAAAAAAGGGTGAATGAAAAGGCTATGTGTTAGAAAGCTATTATTGGGGCATCACATTCCCATAAAGGGGCGTCACCTAATAAGATAAAAACGTGTCGCCCATAAGTAATTTCATAAATCCCTTATCTAAAATAATTTTATAATGACTAAACAACCCTCGGTTGATTAGTGTTAATTAATGTTATAATTTAGTTAGATTATATAATTTGTTTTTTAGATTAAATCGCTGATATTTTAGATTAATTAGTGATCAACTAAAAAAAATAATCTTTTATTATGTCTAAGACAAGAACCAAATCTCCAACCGTAGACATATTCCCTTGCTATCTACGGCTAGGAATATAAAACTCCTAACCGTAACTGGTACGTCCAACACATTCTTCTTCTCTCTTACCTTACATAAAATTTGAACAGAAAATGGATACTTTTATGGGATATTTTGACTTTAGGTCACAAAAATATGACCAGCTTTGCGTTTGGGTCACCCCAAAAATTTAACTAGAGTTTGGGTCACATGACTGTTGTTGACCATCTTGACAGTTAAGAATAAATTTATTTTTTCAACTTAATTTGTATTTGCTTAACTCCGTCATTCACCGTCGTCGTACCTCTATCACCAGATTCACCACCATTGAACATATTCAAATAACAAGATAGAACATCAAATCTGCCTATGTTCTCACTAAAGATGATGCCTTAAACATCCCATAATCATAGACAAAAATCTAGAAACAACAATACCCAAACAAAAATATCTTAGTTAAATTACAAATCATGTTTTTCTTCTTTATCAATGGAGACATGAATATTCCCAGATTAAGATGATGAAGAGAGATTAAGATGACGAAAAATGCAATTTCTTTTTGGTCACCTTTGCTGTTGAATCAAGACGCGAGGAAGGAAATGGGAAAAGGCCCTTAACACATAATTCAATCAAATCAGTATCTCAAAAAACAAAAAAAAAGTCGGTATCCCCAATCGGTTCCCCAATTTCACCCAAAAATAACAAAACCAATTTTCCCTTTATAGTAAAAATTGAAGAGAACCCACACACTCAATTACCTGAAGAAACATCTGATAATGAATTTGCACAGGAATAATGTAATGTGGTGATGACAACCAAATTAGATCTAGCATCTTTCTTTTTGGCAATTTTTTCTCGAATTTTTTGTTTTAAGCAACCAAATCCGATTGACTAAGGTCAAATAAGTTGTAGATGATTTGATTTGGAGATGATTTAATTAGATTTTTAATAAGAATTTGGAAAATTATTTCTAGGGATTGTTCGTCACTGTTGGAGGATGGAGATTCTCGTTGGTTTTTTTGTTTGTTTGAGAAGAAGTAGTACTTGGGCTAAATCTCAGCCGTTCTTATTACAAGGAAAAGTCTCGCTCACGTGTCTAACGGAGGGGATGGTTAGGTTAGTAAATAATTCAAACTCTAATATTACGTTGGTCATTTACTTACTTAACGGAATTTAATAATTGTCAACACGGTCAACGTAAGTCTTGTGACCCAAACTCTAATTAAAATTTTGGGGTGACCCAAACGCAAAGTTGGTCACATTTTTGTGACCTAAAGTCAAAATATCCCTACTTTTATTTCTATAAGAAGATTTGAACAGAAAATAAGATTTGCATTTTCTTACTGAGTTGATTTGTGATTTGGCCGTATGTATATTGGATCTCATGATGTTTGAATATAAACATTGACCTTATCTATTCGTTTGGACACAACTGCCATTAAAGTGATAAGAAGAGATTAAATGCGAACTAGTGGGATCTAATGTGTTTTAGGATTGCCATGGTATATCCTAATCAAACGGAGGGATAACTTACATAAGATTTGAATAAATCTTCCTGATACTAATTGTAGATCTTAACCAAACCTAACCGTAGAAAGAATTTCAATTTATTTTTTTTGAATGCCTGGAAAATTTACGGTTAACTTTGGTATCAATCCAGCCAAATCCAACCACTTTCCCCAGCAGAGAACCTTTTTTTTTTTTTTTTTGACAAGAAAAGGGCAAAATGTATTGAAAAAGCTTCATTCATCAAAAGGATGAAAGTAGCAAAGAGAAAGTTAGTTGTTGCCTATGAAAGCATTCCAGTTACAAATCAAAGTGCTAAGGGAATATCCCTCAAACAACTTAGTATGCACAGACCAATTAAACAAAGTGCATTTAACAGAAACAATGAGCTGGTTCAAGTTTCTCTTCTTGTTATTGTAGAGTCTACAATTTTTCTCCTTCCAAATGTTCCACCAGATAGCAAAAGGAAGAATTCCCCAAATCTTCTTCACCATTGAGTTGTTTTTTTTGTTCCTCCATTCCCAAATGTTTGTCTTAACACTTTCTGAGAAGACCCAGTTAACACCAAAACTGTCAAGAAAGTAGTTCCAGAGTTTCATAGTTTCCTCACAGTGGAGAAACAAATGATTTTGAGATTCCTCAACATCTGAGCATAGCAGGCACTGACTATCATTCACTAATCCAACTTTAAGCAGAATATCCAAAGTTGGAGCACCATTGTGACATAAAGCCCAAACCAGAAATGACACTTTTAAAGGAACCTTAGGATTCCAAATCTGCCTGTGCGGAAAAAATATGAAACCATCTACATCCATAGAAGAATAACAGTTTGCAACAGAGAAGTCATTACCAAAGTCCCATTTCCTTGTATCTTCTTCCATAGAGTTATGGATATTCTGAGCAAGTCCATCAAGAATCTGAAGAAGAAAAGCAATTTCACCCACTTCTACTTCATTCAGGTCTCTCTTAAACTCAAAACTCCAAGAACCTTGTTGATTAAGCATATCAAAAACAGTAGCCATTCTATTCTTTGATAGTTTAAAAATAGATGGGAAAGAATCTTTAACCAGCAGAGAACCTTTGGATTCAACAAGTGACAATAAAAGTGGAACCTCTTCCGATCAGCAAGCATAGACCATGATTCCTCTTCTAGAGTTTTCATTTGAGAAGAGAAATCATAGTGCAAGTCCACAAGGAGGAAGAATGATTTGTGGAGTAGGAGAGAGTTTCCATATAAAACCAACATTTTATTCATTGCCATAATTTGCAGAATCATTGTAAAGAGAAATGGAGGCTGCGGAGTTCTATTTAGGGAGAGAAACTCGTCATCAGACTCACATTTATAGTTGTCATTTTTCTAAAATCCGAAACCCTAACAAGCTTGAGAGAGTTCACAGACCCATAGTCAGCCCAAGTCGTTTGGGTGAATCTGTTCTAGTGACAAGTGACAACCCTAAAATATTACTAGTTCGGAATTATGTTTACAAGAAAACAATCTCTTTGCAAAGCAAATGAATGGAATTGCATTTTCAAGAAAGTGATTTTATTATGGCCAGCCAAAAGCTCGCTCAGAATGTGACTTGCTATGATTACGACACCATGTGGTATTAACCAAACCATTGAGCCATTTTTTGTAACATAAAACACAGATTAGTCATCTTGAGAACATACCATGTGGCGTCTCAATCCGTCTCAGTTGGAACATTTTCTCTCCAGAATGTGTAGATTAAGCAAAAAAAAAAGCCTGTTAACACTGAACAAATATCTGAAAGCTTACTACTATTATTACAAATCCCATATTCTTGCAGATACTAAACAAAATAATCTAGTGTTATAACATAAAGTTGAAGAGTAACAATACCTTTTAGTAGGTTGACTAGACCTATCTTGGAGATCTTCTTATTCTTCGGAAAGCCTTGAATTGAGATGCCAAGAAACATACTGCAAAAAGAAAAAAAACAAATGTAGATATGATATAGCAAAGAAAAAAATTCCAATTTTCCTGCCTTACTTTGCATCTCAATTCAAGGCATTCTGAAGAATATTCCAAGCAGAATCACTTGTTTTAAGAGAAGTAAAATATGACCGAAAGTTTGAATCGCATAAAAAAAGAGCATCTTAACGATTCAGTGAAGATTGGACTCGACTCACCAGCACGCCTTGAATCGAAATGTTAAATGAAGAATTGACTCGAATTGTGACTCATATGATCTTAAAACTATGCAAACCACACGAAAACCATTCTTTTAAAAACTCATTTTTCTCCGGCAATCCCATCACTTCAAAAAAAAGTGAGGCAGGAAAATTTCTACTGAACTTGTAAAAACTTTCATGGCTACTACCTCAAAAGGTGTCAAAGCTTGTGAATTTACCGAAAGAACATATCCACAAATTTTTTTTTTTTTGTTCTTAATGCTTTGGAAAATGAAAGTCCAAAGCACAAAATTCAAATGTAACTTGGTTTTAAAATCAGAGAGAGATGCACAAAATCTTTTATGACATCTAAATCAAATAAGTTAAAGACACGATCATACCCCAAAGGGAAAAAGAACGTGCATACAGGACACTTCCATCTTCCAAATCTTCAAAAGATTTTGTCGAGTAATACTAATAATAGTGTAAGACGTGCTTGGCTTAATTTTTCAAACAGCAGCTGAGCAGCTGTCATTCTTTCAGCCGAAGCAAGGGCCAAATGTTATAAATAGAACACTAAGTTGAACCTGATTATCACATCAAAATCTCTTAATATCAATATTTTCATTACAAGGAGAGTGCGAGATATTTCAGAATGGCTAGAAATTTTATTAGCATTTCATCCAAGGTCTTCTTCTTTGTCATGATCATCATGGCATCATTTACTGCACGTAAGTATTTAATGATCAACTATTACTCTTTCATACCAATAATTGCATAATGTATGACTGTCGTTACAAAATAATGTCCATGTTGAAAGTGGATATTTACAATAATCCCTTTGTTTATTTTAACATATGGCATGTTTTCTATAAATATTGTTTGCAGAAATGGTATTCAGTGCACCAGGTAGTACAAGTGCAGTTGAGATGGAAAAAGCCAAACACAAGACTCTAGACGCTAAAATCCCTTCTGTTGTAATTACTACCAAGGGAAATACTGCTGTTCATAGTTCCACAATTTTGGATGGGAAACATCTTCCTACCGTTATTGAAACGGCCAGTGGTAAAGGAGGTTTAAAACTTAAAAAAAGTACTGCAACAATCGGACAAATCGGAAGAAAAGGAGGACCCAATTAAGGGGTACAAGCGTCCATAAATATTTCCATGGATACGTGACGGTGAAGTGTGTGGGTTTTTGATGGGCTGGATAGCTCTCTCAGCGTTAATAGGTCGGTAACCAAGGTGTTTGGTTTTGTTTCCTTCAAACTGTCGGTTGATTTTTGCTGTGCATTTTTTTAATGGCTGGTTGGAGGACCCGATTACGTACTCCTAAATTAAAAATCAAATTATTTATGATATCTGTGTTTCCTTGGAGATTTCTATTTGAGTACTCAAATAGTGAAAAACTGGTGAAAGTGTTCATAACTTCATATGTTTTTCCATTACAAGATGGCAAGGACTAAATACAATCCACACAAAATTTAAATGTAACAATTCAAAAAGTTTATTGAAATATTAGCCAATGCATTACGCTCCTATAAATTAGTAAGTACTTAATCCATGAAGTACTAGAATCTCTTGGGGAAAAAAATGATCTTCAGTGAAAATTATCGATATGGTGATACCAATGACTAAAAAGCAACGTTTAACTAGGTGTTCATCTATCTTATATTTTCTAGGTGTTCCTTAATCAGCTAGGTGTTGATCTATCTTATATTTTCTTGGAATGTGTGGTTGGAGCATAACGCCAGAGTTTTCAGTGGTAGAAAGCGCAGAATTGATTCCGTAATCACTGACTCGAAAGTTAATGTGCTCCACTGGGCTTCTACTTCTCATAATCTGTCTGGGATTCATCTTGATGATGTCACTGTTAATTGGAAATGGTTATTCTTTGATCCTCCTTAGTTTTTTCTTAGCTTGTGGGTTTCTTTGTTTGTTTTTCTTTCCCTGTCCGTGTTGGGTGGCTGTGGCTTTGCTACTTTGTAAATTGCCTTTCTGCTTAATATAATTTCTTTACCGATCAAAAAAAAAAAATCAACCTTAAACTAGGTGTTCCTTAATCAGGTTCACAACTTGAAAAAATTAGGATGTCATGTGAGAGCAAGCACCATGGTTGATTATATTTTCTCTATCAATCTACAGTGTACAGAATTCAAGTACTATCCTGGATCATACATAGCCAATTCATTGGATAGAGAAGGTTTCTCTAGTTGTTCATGAGAAACATTAGACTATCTAGTGAGCCACTGACATAGTACTGCGCATATATAGGTATCAACTGCATCCTAACAACAGTCTTTAATCTTCCCCAAGTAGTACTAGACTAAAAACGAACAAAATCAATCATGCATTCAACATGAAGAAATCAAATCAAAATTCAATCCAATCAAATTGAAACATAGAAACTCCCATATCAGGATCAAAATAAACTATTACGACCGTTGCCACGGTGGAAAGGCCGACCGAAGAAGAATCTGAAGATGGGGTTTGTCTCACGATTACTTTCGTCACGGTTTGAGAAAAAGTGATACTTTATGCCCGTTTGGAAAAAGTGATACTTTCTCCCGTTTTGGAAAAAGTGATACTTCGCCCGTTGAAAAAAGTGATACTTTTTCAAAACGGAACGAGTTTCATTTTTTAGAAACGGATTAAAGTATCACTTTTCCCGAAACGGAGTGAAAGTATCACTTTTCTGAAACGGGATATGCAAGTATCACTTTTTCTGAAACGGAAAATTAGTCGATCCATAAATCAAAATATGGTTGCATGATGTGTTATGCATCCTTTGTGGTGGTTTGCATAATGGCCATGCATTCAATTTTCGAGAATTGTGCCTAAAATGAAAGTATCATTTTCTTGAAACGGAGGGACTACATCGTTTTATTAATTGCAACGGAAAATTAGTTGATACATAAATCAAAATTTTGCTACATAAAGTATTATGTATCCTTTGTGGTGGTTTGCATAATGGATATACATTTAATTTTCTAAAATTGTGCCTAAAATGATAAATACCTCCGAATTTTTCGCAAAACTTTAAATTTAATATTGTTGTTTGTACTCGTTGCGTAGAGTTTTTTATAACCTTTCCAACGAAATAAAATTTGTAAAATTCCAAGGCACGGATTTTTCGATATATTATATTAAAGTTTGGTTGCCAATTATACCCCTGAAAAGATTTGATATACAAGGAGTTATAATAATTAAACTAAAAGGGAGGGACATTTTTGGTTTTTCGGCCCTAATCATTTCCAATCTTTTTGTGGTAATTGATAACTTAGATTTTCTGAAAAAGTTATATAAAGGTCTCCATATTATTCGGTCGGCCCAATTAAACAAACTAACATTGACATTATAAAGATCTCAATTCAAAGTTCATAGATGATGAAAAGTGAGGAAAATTGTATGTATTCAACAAAATGAGAACCCGATAATCCCTAAGAAAAGTTATACCTCCAAAAACCCTCCCAGACCAGTTAAAACCCCTGAATTAATTTTAAGATTGATTTTTACTACTACGGAGAAGCATTATCATCCCTAACTTTAGCCTCTTGCTCAGGAGAAAATTCATTTTCAATTCGAAGATAATCCCTTACCTGTTCCAGTGTCATTTCTAGCAACAACTTGAAGTACATTCCACCAAATTCCGTATAGCCAAGTAAGTAGCAGCAAAGATCAAATCAAAAAGTACTTGATCAGACTCCAACATCAATTTTTGAACAACCTTATTCATAGAGGTACTCCACAGCAGGACCATGTTTCTTCAAGAACCCTACAACTTTTTCCAAGACAAGTAACATTTGGTAACGGAATATTATAAAGATCTCAATTCTCAGCACAATCGTCTTTAATCATGTGTTTGATTGTTTCAGATATTAAAACAATCGATTCATCAACTTCAAATTCTTTGTCATCAGCACTTGTCAAAATAATCATCTTCTTCTTTTCAGATTTAGTTGATGATGATGAAGATCCAGCTTCATTTTCAGTTTTTTCAGCAGCTAAACTACTACTTCAGATTTGGTACTCTCCGTGATCTTCAAATTCTTCAGTGATATGGACCAAACACTAGTTTTGGCCAAATTTGCATATTTGCTTGGAAATAAAAAGGAGAACGATTTCATTATAAAAGCATAAAAACTGAAAACCTTTATTCAACACTAACCCGTATATAACAACATACAATGATACATCATGCATCAGACATGGTTATCTCTTCCATGAAGAACAAAATCTGGTCAAATTAGACACTGATTTCGCCAGAAACAAGCATTGAGCAAAACCAAGCACCGGCTTCCCAGATCCAGCAGGAAAGAACTCATCAGACCTCTCAACAAGTTCATGAGAGCTGTAACTTCCTAATCTTCTGCACTACTACTGGCACTCAAGGAAATGTGACAAGATGATTGAGAAAAATTATTCATCTGAGAGGAAAAATCACAGTGGGAGTTCACGGGGAGGATGGATGATTCGTGGAGTATGTGAGGGTTCCCATAAAAAACAAAGATTTTACATGGACATAATTTGCATTATCATTATGAAGAGAGAATTTCAGTAGAACATAGTTCGGGTAGTGAAGTTAGATGACCAGATCTAGATTTTTGAGATGAGAACAATGGAGGCTGGTGAGTTCGGTTAAGGGAGACGAATTCGTCCTCAACACTCGCATTTTATTATACGTCAAAAGATTCAAAACCCTAACAAGCTTGGGAGAGCGTGGAGGCCCATAATCAGCCCATGAGTTGTCTTAGCGGTTCTGTTCCAGTGACGAGTCAAAATGACAACCCACCTCTACGAAACATTTATTATTATATTATTAAGAGACCCCAAAAAAGCCACATGGCATTCCTATAAACATTCTGATTTGTGGTGAAGCCACATCATCAGGCATGTAATCAGTTTGACAAGTTAGAGCATCTCCAATGGTAACTTGGTGTGCATCTTTTGTGGAAGTTGTCTTTTCTGATTTAAAGACCAAATTTTCCTTCATTGGAGGAGATAAAAGAAAAACATTTTCAACCATAATTGTATTGCTTTAATTCTGAACTTTTTTTCACCATTGATCTAATTTATGTATTTAATCATACCCATAGATAATGATGAGTAGAATGTTCACATCCTTTAAGAGAACCTCTAAAACCAGAGGATGGCTTTGAGGATGTCTACATAACTACCAGACACATCATTTTAACTTTCTCCATTCACATTCTCATTGGAGAGGATTTTTTTAGTTAAATCATTAAAAATCCTAGGTGGCCTTATATTTGGACATTTACAATGTCTCATTGGAGATGCTCTTAGTACCATGTCATTAACATCTTAAAAGACACGAACATTGACGAAAGTGCAGCTTCACATGTTCTTTCAAAAGCAGCTCCTTCAAATTTTTACATGCCCTTTCAAAAACAACTCCTTACAAATGACATCTCTTTAAGAATTTATGCCATTCTTCTATTTCGTGCTACCTGAATTATTTATGTCAAAAGCAACTATATCAATGACAAGTCCCGTGCCAAAATTATTTAAAGACGGACCCAAGTCTAAAGCTATTTTTCCAACAGTCGCAACCCATTAGCATTAAACAGTCCCAAGTCTAAAGCTATATTTTCCAACCGTCGCAACCCATTAGCATTAAATCGGAATCTCAAATCAGCATAACGTTTGGTGGCATTATAAATACCTTATCAACAAACCAAACTTTTTACATTTCCAAAATCCCAGAACAATGGGATAGTCGGATAGACAAAGAATGGCATAAAGTGATGATGATGAAAGACAGGTACTTGGGCTTCCGGTAAGTCATTACGTGAAACTGTTCATTACATAGTTATCGACACTATCCGATAATTTTGTGCATGAACAAAAATAAGAATTGAAGAATGAAGATCTTGAAATCGATGATGAACAACTCAAAAACGTTGTTTTATCGACACTATCCGATAATTTTCTGCATCAACAAAAAAAATAGAACTGGAGAATGAAGATCTTGAAATCGATGATGAACAACTCAAAGACGTTGTTTTATTTGAAAAAAACGCTGCACAAGGGAACGAACATCGAGCAAAGAAACGTGTTTGAGCCTGTAACATTGGCAATTGCACCCGAAGAAGGAAGGTTTTTGATTTCTGGAAGTGGTGGGACGGGAAAAACAAATCTATTTAGCAGTGGCTTTATCATGAATAGCGTAACTTTGTTTGATATTGAGAGTTTATAATATGACAGAAGGGCCCCAAGGAAACGAAGTAATGGCAAAGTATCAACGGATATTCAAGATGCAAAGGCAATGGCAAAGTAACACTATTGGAAAAAAGAATGGACACAGCAAACGGGGGGAAAATATTTGATGGGGGGCGTTTTCTGATGGGGGCATGGGGGATAAATTATGTCTTGACACGTGTCTTTGCTATAAATTGAATCCATCAAATTTTGTTTCCAAACATATAAAAGAAGTGTATTTTTGGTGAAAATACTAGTTATTTTAATTGGTGATTTTTTATCCTTGATATTTTTGGTAACAGAATTTATTAAAGCAATTAATTGAAAAAACACATGTCAACATATGATTTGTCCCCCATGCCCCCATCATAAAACGCCCCATCAAAAATTTACTCGCAAACGGGAAGCATGCATCACATATCTTATCATCGGATGGTTCTCCATAATGGAACGGTTATAAGCAAAAGTGGGTTGGAGGATGAACCGGATTAATGAACCTTTAACCTTCAAGCTGTCTCTTGCGTCCATCATAGGTGAATTCGTACATCATGCCATCAGTGTAAAGCCATGTCCTTGGGTCTTTTCAACAAATGTCTGAATTTGTAGTTCTTTACGATCCGTCTCCTCCGCTATATTGCAAAGATTGTCTGCATGCGAACAAGTCATGGCATTACATATTTGATAATAATCATACAGAGAAACTAACAATTTCAGTTGCAGTGAAATGTAAGATGAATGTATTCCACATGAGAGTAACCAGCCAGACAAAATTTTGGAATTAGAATTGAAATTGAAACGGAAACAGAAATTCTTAATGTTCACAAAACAATTTCAGTTGCAGTGAAATGTAAGATGAAGGCATTCTAACATTAAACAATGATAATCAAAAAAAAAAGAAGCGAAAGACAACCTTTTACACACAAATGGTAACCCTCAATTATGTATTATATGCAAGGTCACTAAAAGAAAATCTAGTAGTGACACAGATAGAGTTTACAGGTTCTAAATTGCTTCTCAAAAACATAACTACGGCATTTACATTAACAAAATGAACAATGAATCAAAAGAGAACTTGTAAACTAAAATGTTAGCTCTAAAATTTAAACCCACATAATTTGCATGGGTAAGAACCCATCTTTCTTGTCTTGTAACAACATAAAACACAGATTAGTCATCTTGAGAACATACCATATGGCGTCTCAAACTGTGAATCTTGAATATAGCTGTCTCAGTTGGAGAATTTTCCCTCTGGATTGTGTTTCTAGATTAAGCAAACAATAACTTATTAACACTGAACAAATATCTGAAAGCTTACTACTACTAGATGACTGCTGCCACTGTGGGACGGCCGACCGAAGAAATCGATGCAAAATATCATTTTCCTCTCATGGTGCGAAAGTATCATTTTTCATAACACGGGGTGAAAGTGTTTTACTTTCTCCTGAGACGGGAAATTACCCGATGCATAAACCAAAATATGGTTTCATAATATGTTATTCATCCTTTGTGGTGGTTTGCATCATGGCTATGCATTCAATTTTCGAAATCTGTGCCTAAAAATGAAAGTATCACTTTTCTTGAAACGGAGGGAGTACACCGTTTTATTAGTTGCAACGGAAAATAAGTTGATGCATAAACCAAAATATAGCTAGATAAAGTATCATGTATCCTTTGTGGTGGTTTGCATTATATATATACATTTAATTTTCTAAATCGTGCTTAAAATGATAAACACCTCCGAATTTTTCGTAAAAACTCTAAGTTCGATATTTTGTCGTTTGTACTCATTGCGGAGATTTTTTTAAATCCATTCCAACGAGATAAAATTTGTAAAATTCCAAGGCACGGATTTTTAGATTTGTTATATTAAAGTTTGGTTACCAATTGTACCCTAAAAGAGTAGGATACACAAGGAATTATAATAATTGGACTAAAAGGGAGGGACAATTTGGAAATTTCTAAGATATGACACCAAATCCATTTTTTTTTTTGCCAAATTGGAAAAAAAAAAAGTCATGTCCCATATGAACAAAGTCACCATATATAAAGTCCTCCCTCGCTTCGCTGGGTCGGCCTAATTATTACAAATCCCATATTCCGTGTGACAACATTCTTGCACAGACTACACAAAATAATCTACTGTTCCCATAAAGTTGAAGAGTAACAATACCTTTCAGTAGGTTGGAGTAGACCTATCTTGGAGATCTCCTTCTTCTTCAGAAAGCCATGAGTTGAGATGCAAAGAAACAAACTGCAAAAAAAAAAAAAATTGTGGATATGATTAGAACAGCCTAATGACAAACCAAATCAAACCCAAAAGGAAAATAGTATATAGACTTACATTTGAGAGGAAAAATCATAATGCTCAAATCTGATGATTGTGGAATATGGGATTGAAGGTTCCCATATAACACTGATCAGTAAAATTATTAAGATGATGAAACCAGATCTATTTATTTTTGAGTGAGAATCGAGACTGCAATGTTATGCTCAAGTAGGGTGAGCAAAAAGTCTGGAACCGCAGATTTCATCGTATCCGTTCACAAAATTACGGATGAAACCCAATCCGCAAGATCTATGGACCGGACACGGGTAGGATTCTCAAATCCGCAATATTTTAACAGTTTGATTACGGTTGGACTTTGAAATCCGGGGATTCACCCGTACCGTAGCTTATGTACATAGGGATATTTACTGAATAAAAAGCTAGCATGTCTGCTTGCATTTTCTAGCGTTTCAATAGACAGATATGATGGCTACATAAGCTCTGGATAAGTAAAATAAAGAAAAAGAGAGAATCTTATTAAAACAGTACCTTTTGTGGGAGAATCGGCCCAAGCAAACGACTCTTTGGGGCTTCTCCACAGGGTATTTCCATACAAGTTCTTAGATGATGTCCTGCTCAAAAATTCAGGCCGGTTCTGATTTGGAGACACATTATTAACCTTTTTCAGCCACAGACTTCTAGTTGGTTCATGCATCAAGCGCAGATTTCGATCAAATCACACGTCAAACTCAAACAAACGAATACCATCTCTGGTCTAAAAAATTGGGGTGATATTATATTGAAGTTTTACTTTTTACTTTTTATTTTTTTTGACTAATTCCGCGGTTAATCCGCATCCGGTCCGTATTATCCGATGTTTCGCGGAGGTCAAATCCGCGGGTAATTGGGCCAGATACGGTTATTTTCCAAATCCACAACTTTTACGGCTTGGACACGGGTGACTCCTAATCCGCATCCGTCTGTCCGTTGCACACCCCTATGTTCAAGGAGAGAGCTCGCCGTCGCAATGCCATATTTTATATCTCATCTTTTTTTCTAAATCCAAAACCTCATATGTGATGAGGGCCTTAAAGCCCATCATCAGTCCATGAGTTATCTTGGTGGAACCAGTTTTAAAAAGTCAATTGGTTATCTTGGTGGGTAGTATATTTTTGTCACTTAAAGTGGTTTATCATGCATTACTACATACAATACTTAGAAAAGGAAATGCCCATGAAAAAAAAATGATTTTGGTGAAGTTTGAATATCCATCCACCAAAATCAAACAATTTCAATTCAAAATTTCATTAAAGTGCATCCATTCGAACAGTTCATCTCCTTTAAATTCTTTCTACTCTTCCGAATCTCTTGATTGTCTGAAAATATACCTTTGATCATCCTTTCCGTGAATCTTTTCCTTTAATAAATAATTTGATTTTTGATATCTAACTTTACCCATATAATTAATTACCTTATCTTCTTTATTTATTTTTCTTATATCATCTTCCATTTTTTAATTGAGGTCTTTAACTAATTAGGCACGAACTATGTACTTCTTAGAAGCTACCGTATAGTCCCTAATTGGCTAATTACACCACCACTAGAACATTTTGAACATATCCCCTGAGTATTTATCTATTGTATATTTATATGTTTTACTTAGTACATGGGAGAGAATCCAAATGTTTCTGCACCATATATATAAGCAAAGGACCAAAGGCTACAAAATAGAAAAACTACGATAGCTAGCTTTACTTTTAGAAAGGACCAAGTGAAAAACTATGATAGCTGACTTTAGTTTTAGAAATTAGGTCCAACAATTTATAGACTTGCCGCATGTGATAGCTACTGAATCATTTTTTCTAAGTTTCACAGATCTCAACATTAAAATTGTTTTCCACGGCATGTAAAACATATTTGCCTGGTTGGTTCAAATTAGAACCAAAACAAAGAGTAATTTTCTTTCTATGTTGCCGATATCATTGTAGTATAGTGATAAAAATATTGGTTGAAAATATCAATCAATGACCTGAATTCTTTCAACGTTTATAATGTCCACCTCACTTGTCATTTGGGTTTAGTTGTGAAACCTAAGAGCAACTGCAGTGGTGCGACCATAACCAAAGAGCAAAGAAAAAAAAAAAAAAACTAAAATTTGGGTTTAGTCCGTGTTGTAACGCAGTGGAGGGGACTAAAATTTGGTCAGCGCAACTTTGAGTTACGCCCCAACCAGGCGCAATTCCAAATCTCGTCCCATTTCTTTTTTTTTTTTTTTTTTTTTTTTT
The DNA here is from genome assembly GCA_023531295.1 of Papaver armeniacum. NCBI lineage: Eukaryota > Viridiplantae > Streptophyta > Magnoliopsida > Ranunculales > Papaveraceae > Papaver > Papaver armeniacum. The sequence goes on from JAJJWW010014918.1 coordinate 26,230, forward strand.
ATATTATTGTTGGGGCGCAACTCAAAGTTGCGCCCAATTTTTTTTTTTTATTTTATTATTGTTGGGGCGCAACTCAAAGTTGCGCCCAATTTTTTTTTTTTTTTAATTATTGTTGGGGCGCAACTCAAAGTTGCGCCCCATTGGGCGCAATTCAAAATTGCGCCCCATTTGTTTTTTTTTTTTTTTTTTTTTTTTTTTTTTAATTGTTGGGGCGCAACTTTGAGTTACGCCCATCAAAGTACAACTTCAATTTACGCTTGGACTAAAGACCAGACTAAAGACTAAATATGATCTGGGTTTTGGTTATAGTCCGGTCTTTGGTCTTTACTCCGTCTCCACTGCGTCTGTTTTTTACCAAAAAATTTGGTTATACTCCACGACTGTGGATGCTCTTAGGGGGTGTATAATGTGGGGTCAAATCTGTCAACTAGGCAAAAGTGGGCAAGCAAGTACATTCGGGTGATTACCAGAAAGCATCAAAGCCAATATTCCAGAGAATCTGTGATAACCGAGGAGATCAGCTGGGCTATAAAAGAAGATGATATGAGGTTGTTTTAGGGACGGGAGGAAATTGGGAGGAACAAATTACATGTTTAAGAGCGCTGTGAGAAATATATATATATATATATATATATATATTTTTTTTTTTTGCTCGATAATGACAAAATTGTATTGATAGAGACCAAGAAATACAACCCAGATCTCCATTTACTGAAAGAGATCAAAACAATGGAACTAAACTAGTGTTCCACCCAAAAACACGAAAGAAAAGAGAAAAAAACATAGAAATTAATGAGGATAAAAAAATTTATGACTCAGGTTAACAATCCCATCATTAATTGCAACACCTGCATAGACATGGATGAACGGAAGCCCGGTGAATAGTCCTAATTTTTATCTCGGTAATGATAGCTTCGCTTGGTTTTTGATTCCCTTCAAAAGTACGAGCATTACGCTCCTTCCATAAACTCCAAGTGATGCTAGCAGGTAATCTATCCCAAAGTTCCTTAGCTTGAGAAGAGAGATGACAGGCTCTTCCAATTTTCAAAACCTCTAACACATTCGGCTGCAGAGACCCCGTAAAATTAGCGTTGGAAAGAAAGTAATGCCAAACCTCAACTGCAAAAGGACAAGTCAAAAGCAAATGATTCGCATCTTCGCAAAAAAGATCACAAAGCTTGCAAATATTTGGTTGTGGGTTGCGGAACTAGTAGTCGAGAGCACTACCCTCTTCTGCAAGTTATCTAAAGTAGGGAGACGACCTAGAGCGGCCTGCCATAAAAAGAACCCCACCTTATGAGGCCATTTAGTAGACCAAATTTTCTCTTTTGGGAAGGAGACCACATCTGTATCACCAACTTCAAGCTCATAAGCAGATGCCACGGTGAATAACCCTGACTTATGATTCTTCCAAATCATCACATCCTCTTCCAATTCATCTATAGAAGAATTCTTCGTGGAGCCACTGATCTTCCCAAATCTGTGAGAAATATATGTGCACTCATTAGAACTGAAACATCACCAAAAAAACTTGACCACCATCACCACTTGACAAAATCAAATCCATTGTATTGGTCTCCTGTGTTTAGTATTAGTATATACATAAATTTCATTTTCAAACACTTCATTGTAGCGTATCGAAAGCGTTTCAAAGTCCTTGTTGTTATGGATAACATTTGTATACAGTTTGTCTATAATGACTCAGCTATTTCATCCACGTTGGAAGGCACATTCAAGTCCTTTTGGCGCCTTCTCATGACGAAAGAGCCAAAGGCCGTCAATTAAAATCCGCCCTTTTGCACAATTTTTAAGGTAATGAATGAAATGAGTGTTTTTAAATATTTTTTACAACTATACCCATATGGATAATAATTTGTAAAATTTAGAAATCATTTATCTCACAAACTATACCATAAATTTTCGTAAATTTTGTACCGTTGAAAATCATTTTAAAACACCTACGTAACGAGTATAAACATGAATATCAAATTATACATATTTCTTATGATACCGATAATCAATCAAAAGGGTAGTTTTAGAGATATCCCCTTGATTAGTGAAATAGGTCAACTAATGATGGGACAAGATCTTAGACCAAGTAGGTCATCTAATGGTGGGACGGAGGGAGTATATCTCCACTTCACCTTATGTCTCCATCCCTGCACCAAACTCGCATGTTTATTATTAATGTCTGTGACTGTCCCCATCAGGTTCCGGCCAAAGTTTGAAAAGGTAAATCCAACCACTAAAAAGAAAAATAATGAAACAAATTAATGGTGTGACTTGTTCATATCACTTCCTTGGTGTTGATAAGATTTCAGAACAGGCACATGGTTATCGTTTAAAATCTATTGCCAATTGGACTTGGTTTTGAACTCGCAACTTGTACGCTTTTCCAGTCGTAGCTGTTAAACAATATCTTCTTGTTGTTTCAAGTTGCAGCTGAAAATTGATCGCCATGGCCATGGGGTTGGGACGATCACAGTGCATTTCTGTCATAGTTGGTCATATTTGTTTTGTAACAAACTGTTGGAATTTTGAGTTAAAATTTATTAAATGAGTGAAAATTATTTTTAAGATTTAAACTCCAAGAGATGTGTTTAAGTTGTGCCTTTTCACCGTAAGACACCTAGTCATGAATAGGTGTTATGAGAGTTACCATTAGCCATGGGAGTCACCTATTGGTGAAAAGACACATTGTAGAGTCACCATTGACTCTATATATACCCATCTCTAAGTTTAGTTTTGTATGAGTTTTTGCAAGTGTTTTTGAGAAGATATAAAAATAAGTCTTTATGTCAAGAGTCGGAGTCATTTAACAACATAGTAATTGTCAACATTCGCCGGCGGAGCAGTATTGTAGTGCTACTTACTACAAGGCGTGATCATTATATCTTGGGAGACGACATCTGTAGAACTGTGAGCATTATATGTAGGGGTGAATTCTCTTTAAGAAAAGAGGATTACCTCGCCTCGATCAACCAATCAGATAAGTCTTTCTAACTATTTTTTTGTTAGTATTTTGTTTGTTGCACGTATGAATATGATTTCCGACAAACTGAAACCGCATATTTTTCAAACACAAACAGTCTACGAAAATGGTCAAACATATTTGTAACTTTGGAATACATTTCCGTCATATATAGTGCTTCGCGGGATGCAAGTCATGACTAGCTACCTGCAATGAAGACGCATAGTGCTAGAAGTACCGCGATTGGGAACTTGAATCTCAAGTTTTGTGATATGGAGAAGGAAAATGTAGACTATTTGTTCTTGCATACACCGCGGGTTCGCTTGGAAGATTTGGAATTATTGCTTGTGCACATTCAAAATAAAGTTCGTGTTTTAAGAAACTTTGGAGCAATATTTTCTTCGGAAAATGGGTCATTTGTCCAAAAAAATTTAAAACACGGTTCAAATGGAAGAGTAAAAAATTTTATGGGTGAAATGGACACAAAAAAAATAGCAAGGATGAAACTGGATTCATCCTGGCTTAAACTTAAAAAATAGCGAGAATGAAACTGGATGCATCCTGTGTAAATTAAAAATAAGAAAAAGTATTTGAAAATGGGCAGGATGAAACCGGTTACATCCTGCCTATTTTTAAATTTTTGTCCATTTAAACAGTATCAAAATCTAACTGTCCTTTTCACCCAGGAAATTTTAATTTTGGTCTTTTTAACCAATTTTGTGTATTTTCTTGCGTGCGTCAAAATATCTTTATAAAAAAGTTAATGACATTTATAGTCTGTTTGGATGTCATTTCAGAAATTAATTTTTTACTTCAGAAACAGAAAAAAACAAGATTGAGTCCTGGATATCCAATTACATAAGAACTTTTACAAGCAAAAAAAATTAACTTTTTGTAAAACAGGTTGCACGGCATTTTGTTTTTGTTTTCTACTTCCAGTATCCAAACAGCCAGTGGCAAAGCCAGAAAATAGCCTAAAGAGAAGCAAAGTCTTGTTAGGGTTAGCAAGATTAGGCTGGGAGGTAATTTTGGGCATGAAAGGCTTGGAAGCCCAGTGGGTAAGGATAACAAGTGCAAATCTTTGCTATGAACCATTTTTTGGGGACCATGGTTTTTTTTGGGGGACCATGGTTCTATTTTTAGTAAGACATTTAGAAGTAAATCTAGGTCACTCCTTATCTAGATATTTCTATTAATGCCTAAATTACCCTCCTGATTAATTTTGGGTAATGATTAGTTAGTGTTAATAATAGTTAGTGTAATGATTAGTGAAATGATTAAGTTAAAGATAATTAGTGAGATTAAAAATCAGATGGGTTTTTTTTAAAAAGAAGTAGAATTATTGAGAGAGTAAAGTTAGAGAAGATGAAGAAGTAAAACATGGATTTTACCAACCACAACCGGAGGAAGAGTATTTGGGTACCAAGGTATGCTTCAAACTTAGATAATGTTGGTTGAATTGATCCAAAATTTCAAAAAATGTAAATTTTTTAAGTAGATTTGGGCTTGTTCGGTTAACTTATGTGAAGAACAGGTAACCGAACACATCTGAAAGTGCAGTTCAGTTACTTTTTCCAAACACACAGTTCAGAACTCGCTCTTAATGGAGGTTTTTAATCGTTCGGTTAACACGCAGAGTTAGAACTTTGTTTATAGGATTTCTGAGTAATGTTCGGTTTGCCCGCAATGTTGCTTAGAACTTTAGGGTCTAGAAGTTCGGTTGGTTCGCAACCTATATGTAACCGAACTTTGCGTTGATTAAGATTTTACCAAGTGTACAAAGTTCGGTTGTTTCACAAACTTCATACCAACCAATATCTAACCGAACTACACACAATTAGTTAAGAGTTCGGTTTGTCAAGGTTTTTGCGAACAAACCGAACATAGTGGGACAAGTTCGGTTAAATTGAAACTCAACATAGTGGGCAAAATAGCACAGTTCGGTTACATTGGAATTTTTTTTTTTTTTTTTTGTAATATTGGTAAAGTTCGGTTAGAAAATAGTTTTAGTCTTCTTTGCGAACCAACCAAACATAGTTGGCAAAGTTCGGTTAAATCAAAAATCAACATAGTGGGGAAAATAGCACAGTTCGGTTACATTTGATTTTTTTATTTTTTTTTTGCAATATTGGTAAAGTTCGGTTAGAAAATAGTTTTAGCTTTCTTTGCGAACCAACCGAACTCTGAGTTCGGTTAAGAAAAAAATTAATTCTTGATAACCGAAGTGTTCTTCATGTTCTTGGTTTCAGAATGTTCGGTTAGCAAACTAGTTTTTTTTAAACTATTCCTAACCGAACATGCCACTGTAACTTCCATTTAAACCATATTTTGATGACTACTGCTCAAAATTTCAATCAAAACGAATTAGAAGTAATGGGTTTGTGGGAAAATACTTATGGATAGGTTTGTTTATAAAAGATTGATTAATCGACGATGAAGATTCAATGAATCGACCAGGTTAAAAATTTGATGATTTTGATTAGATTTGTATATGATCAGGGTTAGATGATCATAAATTGATGAAGAAGAGAAGAAGAAAAATTGTAGAATAGATGAAGAAGAAGTTGTAGATTAGTTATAATTTTAATTAGGTAAAAGGGTAAATATGTTAATGATTTAAATTAAGTTATATATATAGAGGTGGTGGTGGTTGGTGGTGGTGGTAGTGGTGGGCGGCGGTGGTGGGAGGTGGTTATATATATCTCTTTATTAAGGAAAAGTGGTGGTTATGATGGGGATAAAGGTGTTCGTCGGATCGACGATCCTGCGGCTGGGATATATCGTTGGCCGGGGATATATCTGCGCGTCCTATCGGGACATATAATTTTTTGGGCGGCATAGATGATGCCTTGGTCCGACAAAAATTTCCCAAACCTAACGTGACCAGTGTTTAACTGTGTCGGCACCAAACAAATCGTTGAACCTTACTCCGCCCTAATGTTCTTCATCTTCTCATCTCACGACCTAACAAATTAAAATTAGTACAAATTTGCTCCTCCTCCGTGTTTCTCTAATTCGAAGTATTTCTCCGTCTCTCTACAACTCCATCGTCTCTTCACCAGATGTTTCTCTTCGTGATCCTCTATTACATTCACTAGATGTTTTTTCTTTTTCTGATCCCTTCTTCTTCTTTTTTTCTCTCACATTCTTATTCTTTGAAAGATGAAACCACCCGAGGAAAATCTAGGGTTTACTCATTTGCAGAATCTTCTGCGTTTTTCTTATTTCACAAATCTTGGTGTAGCGTGATTTTCTTCCTCTCAATCTCCCAAGTATTGCAACAAAAAAAATTCACGCAATGGATTTAACGGGACAATTAGTTTCCCATCGAAGATGTTTCAACTGATGTTCTTGGAATCAAAGGGAGAACATGTGGGAGAAGAAATTCAATGAATACGATGAAATTGGATATTTGGGTGATCTTTTTTTTTTGAAATTACGATTCTTGATGCCCCATATCTAATTTTGTCTCTTCATGCTTTTCGTGTTGATTTCCGATTGATGTTGAATGATTCAATGGTGGTCGATGTTTAGGAAATTTAGGAGGTAAAAATATTGAAACCCTAGAATTTTTAAATCTGTATTTCTTGATTTTTGTATCAGATTGACTGAGTTTTTTTGTAGGAAAGCAAGATTGGCGTAGGCATTGATAAAAAAAAAGGTAATGGAATCACTTTGTTCTTCAACCTGTCTCAAACTCTATGAAGCCAAACATACCCTGATTTGGGAGGGAATTCAATCTTATTATTTCCATGTTGTTGTAGTTGTTTTCAAGGAGGATTCGGAGAGTCTTACATTCTTGTCAAGATTCACGGTTCAAAGGAAATCAAATCGAATGAATCGAAAATTTATGAGTATGTCAAACCTATGCTTGATTCCTTAGAAATTGGTGTTTTGGTATTTTAATTATGATGTAAAGCAAGATTGGCGTAGGCAGATTGATAAAAAAAAAGGTAATGGAATCACTTGTTCTTCAACTTTGTCTCAAACTCTATGAAGCCAAACATACCACGATTTTGGAGGGAATTCAATCTTATTATTTCCATGTTGTTGTAGTTGTTTTCAAGGAGGATTCAGAGTACATTTATTCTTGTCAAGATTCATGGTTCAAAGGAAATCAAATCGAGAATGAATCGAAAATTTATGAGTATGTCAAACCTATGCTTGATTCCTTAGAAATTGGTGTTTTGGTATTTTAATTATGATGTAAATCGGATGTGATTTAGCACAATTTTTCTTAGTTCGTTTAATTGGTGTTGATTAGTCTGTTATTTGTTTATAATTTAAACTCGATTTGCAGGGGAAGAACAGTGTGTAGAGATACTATTAAGTTTCGAGTATCCATCCAAACTTTTAGCGGAAACCAATTCCCAATAGGTAAACCTCTACCCTTTTTCTTCTTCCTGTTATCCTATTCTATATTTTTGTACCCTAACCCTTTTGTTTTGAATCTTTTGATAGATTTAAATTTTGTTTTCAAGCGGTGAACCCAAACCCAAACCCTTTTTTATACAACTGTCTGCAAAGCAAGGTTTTTATTTTGGGACTTTCTTTAATGAGGTTACGTGTTTGTAATTTCTTTTTATAGTTCGCATGCGACTTACTTGGGGTTGTCTTCAATGATAGGAGATCTCTAATACTCTTGGCATGTTTAATGTATTTTAACTTTTCTTTATAGATTTATATGATTCTATTACCTTTTACAATAGGCAAAAAACATAAGCAATCAAAGGGGGATACTTGATTATTATGACTGAATTGTTTAGTAGTTTGGTTCCCCATTATTACATAGATTTTATGGTTGCCAATTTATATTTGCTCGACCATAGATAAGCTACGATTAAGTGACCACATGTTAAATTTTAGTTTGATACCTTTTTCTGTTGTTGTTAATAGTCTGTAGCTTATCTGTTATGTGCCGTTCATGGAGTGATCATACTATGTCTTTTTTAATTTCAAAGTTCTGAAGATGGGTTTAGAAGATTAGAAGGGATTAGGGTGTATTCTCTTTGGTTTTGGTACTTTTTAAATGGTTGTTCAATATGGAACTGGTGGTGTTCTTGGTGTTGCCACGAGATAACAATGAATGACAGGTGATGGGCCGAGAAGACTAGAAGATTGGGGACAACGACTCCTTAATGCACTGTGAGCTTGGTCTTTGGTGTTTGAAGAACTGAGAAGAGGAGAATGGAGCTTGCTTCGGTGAATGGGTGGATTCTTTTGGTGATTTTTTACTTGAGACTCAATTTTACTTAAATTTCTAAAATTATTGATATTTGTTTTTTGTGTATTGTGTTCAAGGTTCAATACTAATTTTTATTGATTTTTTGGTATGACGAATGAAATGCAGATAGAATCAATTGCATCTCAGATCTTGAAAGTCGATTTGATTCTCACGTTGGTTCCAAAGCATTGGTAAGATTCTCTGTGCAGCGTCTTTTAATAGTAAATTTACTTGGTCCGAAGAGTTGTTGACTGAGTCCGAGTAATTATTGCGACAAGTGGAATGCGGTAGAAGCAATATGAGGTTGGTATCGGCCTCTGTAAGATTCTTTCTACAGAGTCATTTATGAGGTTGGTTCGGCCTCCGTAAGATTCTCGTCTACGAGTCTGCTAATAGTAAATTTACTTGATTTCGTAGCTATTTAGTAAGTAATTAGCGGTGGAATATTGTTTCTTCGGGGCTAATTTTTCTCGATCTCCTTCTTCGGAGGTTAGTGAAGCGTGGATCGTTTCAAGAAAATGAAGAAGATTGGTGAAGGCACGAAGGGGCAAATCTATTCTTTTTTGTTAGTATTGTTATGAATCGACAAGGTGTTTGAGTAAGTGCCATAGCTTAAGATTTTATTGCAACAGATTTGAAATTGAGACCTCTTGAGAGAGAAAGATTGACAAAAATAATCAACGAACCGTATAAAACTAAACTGAAAAAATCAAACAGAGATTAGAGAAGTCTATAGGTGTTGAAGTGTTTGATGAGTAGCGAGAGGTGGGTAAGAAGAAAGATGAAAACTTGGTTAGTAAACACAAATTCTAGGGTCTGCTCATTATTTTTTAGCTTTTCTACAATTTTCTTTATTCTTTGTTCTTCCATTTAATCTCACTATTACTTTGACATCAATTGGTAGGTACGTCCAGATTTCGGAGATGTAATGCTTGGAAATTTGTTTGGAAAATGGCTTTAAAGTAATGGGCTGTAGCAGCACCATGACAGTTTAATTTTTTGTAGCGTTTGAGAAATTGGAGTGAGTATTTCCTTGCTACACTATTTACAATGCCTGTTGTATTATTAGGGTTTAAAGAAATAATCACGGCATCACGCTAGGAAAATACAAAAGTACAAGAACACTTTACTTGAATTGTTACGCCTCGGCGTTTTATGTCTTACATTGTTTGTTGTCTTAATCTAAGTTTTTGTTTTTTTTATAGCATTGTCGGGTTTTACGGGGTTTGATGCCTTGCTCTTCATTAAGGAATACAGTATATACTTTTGCGGGAAAAAACTTAGGATTTCAAGCTTATCATTGGGTTTGTAGTATTTTTGTAATTGTAAGTTTTGATCTTTTTTCTCGTTTTTGATAGTTAATCATAGCTCGAGGGATTAATGCTTTTGGTCCGTCCGTCAAATTAACTATGGCGGCTCGAGGGATTAATGCTTTTGGTCCGTCATCAAATTAAGCGTGGCGGAAGATGGTGAGGATAATAAAATTGTATTGATATCACAAATGTTTACAGTAAACTAACAATTGATCTACGGGAATGTCTAGAAAGTAGATTTACATTGTCTAGAAAGAAAGCTGTTGATTGAATAATTTTTAGGTGTAAGTTTTCCAAGAGGTACCTCAAGAAGCTTATCGATTCGCCCTTTAATGACTATCAATATTCCATCATTTGCGCCTCCAGTTTATCTTGCGTCCAAGGACAAATTGATCATTAGTATCAAACAGAGGAAATTTACACTAATCTTCCCATGTTAGAATTTGCATTAAATGTTAAAAATATAATTTTTTTGGTTAAGTTTTCTTCATTTCCATGTCTGTTATGTCACTTCAAATGGCAGTCAAAGCGAATAATTTACCATTACATACCAACTTTTCTTGCAATGTTTGCTATATAAATGTGCTATCATATCGGCATAGATAGCAAAGTTTGAGAAGCACATCGGCATTTATAATTTAATTCAAGACCTGCACTTTTTGTTCACAGTGGTGACAATGAGAATGAACATAAATTAGCTACTGATCTCTAGCATGCAAAACATATTACATTGATAATTGGATATTTTTATCTTATTATTACAGGGTCCCGCAACAGCAGAAGAAGACTGCTACCTTGGTAACAGCGGCCGAAAGTCCAACGCGTATAAGTCTTACTTGCCTAGCTAGCCGTTTTGCTAAGTTGGATTAGTAGAGGAACGTTAAAGACTGCTTTAGTATTGATTCTTTTTGCTTTTTTTTCTAATGTCGCAGGTGATCATAAATGGATAGAGAAGCAAAACATAATCATCATGGCTTATCGATCCTGTTATTACTAATCAAGCATGCAACATGATCATGAAACGAAAATTGGGTTTTGCTTCTTTTATATTAATTAATTTGATGTGTCTTGATTTGCAGACGAGGGTCTACTGTATCTCTTGGGACGATTTTTGATTATTAATTTTTTGTTAATTAATGTTTTAACTTTTCAAGTGATGGTTATTCTCTCCGAACAAAATAGCAAGCGGGGTCTGCTCCTTATCACTTCTCTGTTTAATTTGATTCTTTCTTATCAATTTTACGTGAGTGTAGAGTAACAGATTGCTCATAAAGTCCATGTTCTTAGTACAATAACACAAATGGGGAAACCATCATGCATGAATGGGGTTTTAGAAAAGGAATTATTGTTTCTTACCATGGCTTAATCTCCATGAACTAAATATTATATGTGAATCCTTAGACAACATTGTGAACTTAGTGACAAATACTTTAGCTATATCCTTAGACCACCGATATGTATTGCAGAAAAATATGATGCAACATCTTACGGTTTGTTGAACTGCATCATTAGTATAACATATCAAGTTGGCATACTCACACAAAAGAGCCTGCTCATGTTTTCGTTGTATCTTATAGGTTCTCATTGAGATACGGAAGGGTAAATGCACCAGCTTTAGTTGACATAATATACTATGAGCACAAGCTGAAAGCTTTATTGGTTAACTTTATTGTTATAAATTGTATTCTTTATATGCGAGCATCCTCACACTAAATTGCTTGCTTATGTGTTTGTTGTGATTGAAGGGGAATGCACCAGCCTAAGAAAGTTTTTGGTTTCTTATACTGCAGCTTAAATGGGCTTCACTTTTGAGGTTTGCTGGACGGTGTGTTTTATTTCTTATACACATAATCAAAACCTTAGATACAACTGTATTTTATTTTTAATTTTTGGTAATTCTTCTTTCTGATTAAACTATATCGGGAGTGTATCTCAATACCGTTCTATCTTTATATAGAGGTGTTTGTATTTCCTGCAACTAATTTGTTGGCAATGGTTAATCCTAACCCGTTTAGAATGTCGATTAACAGTTTAGAATGTTCAAACTATCATGCATCCGATTCAATCAAGACGTGCTCCTCTTTATATCCTAAGCTTTCTCAAAGTTTCTCTAATTTTCTCTAATGACGGGATATTGGCTTCTTTAGATGCAAAACAAGGTAGGTATTGATTTTGAGAACAATCCTTCCTCTGTTTTTAGATTAAGATTCAATGCTCCAAAGAATATTGTTTAGTTAATTTCTTCCTTTTCTTTTCAAAGGAGATATAGGGTTTGATAATTAACATTTCAATTACACGATGTTTTGATAATTATATTTTAGTTACATGCGGTTTTGAGTGTTTTTAGAACTATAGTTTTCTTAATTATGGATATTTAACTTATTGTCATGCTTATGTATCACAGGCATACGAATGTAATGAAGAACTTCTTTGGATGTTTCGATTCCATCTGTGAGCAAGTTCAAAAAGAAAAGGTAATAATTAATACTACTATTTGGTTGAGTAGAAGCATATGCACAACAAGAAGAAATCGGATGGTTGGTGAATCCAAATGAGTCTGGATGAGTCTTTCAGTATTACACGACAGGTGTTAGAGATTTCTCTTAATAATTCTTACTGCATTGTGATTATTGAATAGTACACCACCAGTTTGATAATGAAGCTCACGACGAGTAGTGCTAAGTTTATCGATTGGAACCCAACTAAATGTCTTGGTATGCCAAATTCCTTCGTGGCTTAGGATTTGGAAAACTGTAATAGCATACATTAAGTTCGTGTTCTTTTACCTGCAGGTACGTAACAAATTTACTTTGGATGGCAATGGGCTATTCTACATAGTACGTATAGGAAAACATGATTGTTAACCGGAACGGGTTAGTGTTTATACATCTAATTAATCTACATTGCTTTTGGAAGCCGTGATATTAGATGTATAATAACTAACCCAATATCACTTAACAACATGAATCATTAATCTTTTTGTCGAAGGGGTATGAACTGTTCGTGGAAGGAGCTTATTTGCGCACCAAGTAAGCCACAAGTGTCGTATGGACTTTCGATTTGTCAAAGATTATACTTCCATCATAGCGGAAGGTACTCACCGATATCCTTAACTTACTTGCCCGATTGTTTTAACTATCATGTTGCTCACAGAAATCTATCAATGAAGTTGTTAAATACTTGGAGTTGTAATGCCAGGATATGGGATCCAAAATGTGCATGAGGATCTCTCCGTGTTTCAATAGGCGGTATTTCTCTCCACGTAAAGTGTGTGCAATTATGGAAATGTAAGCATGAATAGAACGTAGAAAACAAGCTCGATTTTAGTCAATGTTATAATTTATTAATCTTTGGACAACTCTTTTAGCTGTTCACAAAAAAATAATTTTCTCAACATCTTTTTCCTACCGTAGTCAAATACTTTTTTTTGTCTCATTTTTGTGTTACGGCCTGATTTTTTTTTTGTAGATTCTATGAAGTATGAGCAGATTAATTTTGAGGTTTGATAAGAAATTAATGCTTGATTTCTTATTTCGATATCCAGTTTGGGTTTACTGGTTAATTGATGCCAAGAAACTTATTGCTAACACACCTATTATCTAAGAAGATAATATGTAGCTTACAAATGAACATGAAATTAGTCCGCCCTTTTAGCCATGCTTTATTTGTTCCTATGAATGTTACAAATATGAACATTGGGTGGTACCATTCTCTTATTTTGTCCACTTTCTAAAACTTTTGTTCTTCTAATTCTTCTTCTAAAAATCATGTGCAAAGGAAGCCGGCAAATATTGACGAATTCCTTATCCGCGAAAGGAAAAGATAAAATTGAGATAACTGACAAAATTAGTATGAAGATATTGAGAGCAGATGACTCTTCCAACCTGCAAGCTTTGAATTTTATTTTTTTTCTATCGAAGGCAACATAAATAAAGAATTAGTATAAACTAATTCCGAACGATCAATTAGGTATTCCATAGTAATCGCCAAAACAAACAATTGAAAAAAAGAAAAAAAAAACACGAGTATATGGATAAGTAGTTGAAAACAAAGCAGTAAAATTTGAGTCATTTCTATAACGGTTTACCGTGATCACCCAAGCATAACTTTCAGTAACTACATGTTAGTTTATTTCATTTCATCTTGGTAGTGTTTGTGGGTTTAGACCAATGGGTGGTGCAGTTAGCTTTAATTATTGGTGGTGGAGTCATGGAATGTCAATTTCTTGACAGAGATGAGATGATGGCCTACGATGTTGAACAAAACTCTTTACGTTAGAAGAGAACCAAATCAAGGTGGTTAACTACGAGTAAGCTCTCCATCTTTTGTTTTGGCGATTGACCCATTTACTTTACTGTTTACTTTGTAGGTTTAGTTTGGCATAACAATCTTGAAATTAGCCATCTCTTTACTTCAACTACTACTCAAGCTAGGTGAAAGTTTTTTCTTATTGTCACTAATTTTCATCTTAGTTACTCTTAGGTTGCATATAATTATCTTATTTGAATTTATACATGGAGACATTTAAAAATTCGACACAAACAGAGCCGCTTCTTGCTACTGGCGACCTTGAGGGAGCTGGTTCTTCACAAATTTCAGATATTGCTAACAATGACAAGACAGTTGGTGACGCTGTGTACCAGGGGAACATTTTTAGTACATACCACAAAAACTAATACTATTATGGGTTTTCCTGTAATTGTGCATCGGTAATTTAATGCTACTTTGGTCACTGTGAGAAATTAGAAGAAAATTAGGATATTGTTCAAGTTATAAGAAATTCTTAGTTTGATATACTTTGGTACAGATTATACGTTTAAAATTTCTTGCATAGCTTAAGTCTTTCCGAGTGTACTAACATTGTCTCTTAAGTGTACGTGTGTTAACATATAACATATTTTAGTACACTAATTTGGATGAATTACATTAAAAGGGGCAATGGCATCGTAAATGAAATATGGGATCAAGTATACTCTCCCAAACAGATTTCTGATCATCTTAGAAATACCTTGGTCTAATGTAGATGGGGACCGAATTATGTACATTTTGTAAAATTCTCAAAATTCTTAACTTCTTGCTATGTCCATGTTGGATACCAACTTATTTACTATTTGGAGGGAATAAATCAACCCTTTATGAATTACGAAGCTCCGCAAGCCAAGCAACGTGATGAAATTAGAAATGAAATACAAAGTAGTTTGACCCGACTAACAAAATATCAGGGAGCCGCTTAAGTGGTCACGGCCGAGCCTGTAGGCTATTGTGAACCGACTAACTAACACATTATAATATGATAAGACCAACTAAATATGTGGGCACTATATCTGTTTTCAAATATGTGGGCACTAACTAGCACACTATAATATGACACGACCAAATAAATATTTAGGACTGTATCTGCTTTTGAATTTTCTCGACCGCCGGGGCCGTAGGTCCCGGCTTTCCGGCTACTTTGATCCAACTAATTAAACACGCTAATGTGAGCCGACTAACTAACACATTATAATATGATACGACCAACTAAATATTTAGGACTGTATCTTCTTTTAAATTTTCTCGACTGCCGGGGTCGTAGGTCCCGGCTTTCTGGCTACTATGATCCAACTAATTAAACACTCTACTGTGAGACGACTAACTAACACACTATAATATGATACAACCAGCTAAATATTTGGGACCAGTATTCTTTTAAATTTTTTCTCGACCGTCGGGGCCGTAGGTCCCGACTTTCCGGCTACTATGATCAAACTAATTAAACACTCTGATGTGAGCCGACTAACTAACACACTATAATATGAGACGACCAATTAAATATTCGGGCACTCTATCTGCTTTTAAATTTTCACCACCGCCGGGGCCGTAGGTCCCGGCTTTCCGGCTACTATGATCCAACTAATTAAACACTCTATTGTGAGCCGACTAACTAACACAATATAATATAATATGACACGACCAACTAAATATTTGGGCACTATATATGCTTTTAAATTTTCCCCACCGCCGGGGCCGTAGGTCCCGGCTTTCCGGCTACTATGATCCAACTAATCAAACACTCTATTATGAGCCGACTAATGAACACAATATAATATGACACGACCAACTAAATATTTGGGCACTATATTTGCTTTTAAAATTTCTCCACCGCCGGGGCCGTAGGTCCCGGCTTTCCAGCTACTATGATCCACCTAAATAAACACTCTACTGTGACCCGACTAACTAACACACTATAATATGACCCGACCAACTAAATATTTGGGGACTATACTTTCTTTTAAATTTTCTCCACCACGGGTCGAAGGACCCGGCTTCCTGGATACTATGATCCACCTAAATAAACACTCTACTGTGACCCGACTAACTAACACACTATAATATGACACGACCAACTAAATATTTGGGCAATATACCTTCTTTTAAATTTTCTCCACCGTCGGGGCCGAAGGACCCGACTTTCTGGCTACTATGATCCAACTAATTAAACATTCTACTGTGACTCGACTAACTAACACACTCTAATATGACACGACCAACTAAATATTTGGGCACCATACCTTCTTTTAAATTTTCTCCACCGCCGGGGCCGAAGGACCGCTTTCCGCTACTATGATCCACGGAAATAAACACTCTACTGTGACCCGACTAACTAACACACTATAATATGACACGACCAACTAAATATTTGGGGACTATATTTTCTTTTAAATTTTCTCCACCGCCGGGGCCGAAGGTCCCGGCTTTCCGTATACTATGATCCACCTAAATAAACACTCTACTGTGACCCGACTAACTAACACACTATAATATGACACGACCAACTAAATATTTGGGCACCATACTTTCTTTTAAATTTTCTCCACTGCCGGGGCCGAAGGACCCGGCTTTCCGGGTACTATGATCCACCTAAATAAACACTCTACTGTGACCCGACTAATTAACACACTATAATATAACACGACCAACTAAATATTTGGGGACTATACTTTCTTTTAAATTTTTCTCCACCGCCGGGGCCGAAGGACCCGGCTTTCCGGCTACTATGGTCCACCTAAATAAACACTCTACTGTGACCCGAGTAACTAACACACTATAATAAGACACGACCAACTAAATATTTGGGCAGTGTACCTTCTTTTAAATTTTCTCCAGCGCCGGGGCCGAAGGACCCGGCTTTCTGGCTAATATGATCCAACTAATTAAACATTCTACTGTGACTCGACTAACTAACACAGTATAATATGACACGACCAACTAAATATTTGGGCACCATACCTTCTTTTAAATTTTCTCCACCGCCGGGGGCCGAAGGACCCGGCTTTCCGGCTACTATGATCCACCTAAATAAACACTCTACTTTGACCCGACTAACTAACACACTATAATATGACACGACCAACTAAATATTTGGGGACTATACTTTCTTTTAAATTTTCTCCACCGTGGGTTGAAGGACCCGGCTCTCCGGCTATTATGATCCACCTAAATAAACACTCTACTGTGACCCGACTAAATAACACACTATAATATGACACGACCAACTAAATATTTGGACACTATATCTTCTTTTAAATTTTCTCCACCGCCGGGGACGAAGGACCCGGCTTTCTGGCTACTATGATCCAACTAATTAAACATTCTATTGTAAACCGACTAACTAACACACTCTAATATGACACGACCAACTAAATATTGGGACCGACTATTATGATCCAACTAATTAAACACACTACTGTGACCAAGATAACTAATACACTATAATATGATACAACCAGTTAAATATGTGGACACTACATCTGCCATTAAATTTTCCATATTATATTTTAATCTTTATAAGAATTGAACAACTTTTCGAAAATCGACGAGAGGTTGAGCGCCGGCCGCAGGCCGGCGTGATACCTAGTATATATATATATATGTGGTTATTAGGTTAGTTTTAAATTAAATTAGGTTAAGGGTAAGTTAGTCATTTCCACATTTTAGGACACCCCTTATAACTATAGGGAAGGTTGCCTAATAAGACCATGGTCCACCAAAAAAACCATGGTCCCCAAAAAAAAAATGGTTCTTTGCTATATGCTAGATTCGTCGCTGAAACAGGCTATTAGTGCCAAAACACTAATAGCCTATACATCTTTGCTTCCTTTCTCTATTTTTGCTGGATTAATTGGAAAGAAAATAAGGCCAAGCACTAAGGTGGGGAATTTTCCTAAGCTATAGCTTATTTAAAGAACGCGAAATTGGGGGATATAAAAAGGAATTGGGGGATATGAATTACTTCCCCCAACCAATAGTGTCTGCTAAGGGGTGGTTTTGGGGTGCAAAAATACTAAAATATCCTCCTTCAAAATAAAAATCAAAAAACTTAAAATCAAAAAACAAAATCGTGTCCCCCATTTCCATCTCCACTTCTTATTAATCTCTTTCAGGGTTAGAGCTTTGAAACCCAAATATTCCCTATTCCCTTTCAAGTTCTAAACTCTCCCCACTCTCTTTCAAATTCTCTTCTCCTTCTCTGCCCGCTCCTCACTTTGGAAACGAATTATTATTATTTTTAATTCGGAAGTGATGAAGATCATGCTGCAAGTGATGAAGACCATGCCGGAACTGATGAAGATCATGTCAGAAACTGGTGCCAGATACTTGGAAACTAACATTCAATGCCGTAACTAAGTACCGGCATGCTCAATAGAAATCTATCAATGCCGGTAGTCAAGTGAAAAAAAAAATTAACTTTCTGGATACTTTACATCATGTGCCGGCATAAAAATTAAAGCAACATACTATGCCGGAAACCGGTGCCGACATACTCGAGAATTAACTAACTGTGTTTAAGTGGACTGATTAAAACCGAGAAAAAAAATTCAAAACGGAATATTTTTTTACATCACGGTAGTGATGAAGACCATGCCTGTAGTGATGAAGACCATGTCGGAAAACGGTGCCGGCATGCTTGGTAACTAACATTCAATGTCGTAACTAAATACCGACATGCTCGATAGAAATCTATCAATGCCGGTAGTCAAGTGGAAAAAATATTTAAGTTTCTGAATACTTTACATCATGTGCCGGCAAAGAAATTCAAGCAACATACCATGCCGGTAGCAGTACTGGCATGCTCGAGAATTAACTATCTATGCCGGAAGTGAAATTAAAACCAGAAAAAATTCAAAACGGAATTTCAGAACCAAAAAAAAAATTCGTGTCGAACAGTAAGGGA
Organism: Papaver armeniacum; assembly: GCA_023531295.1. Lineage (NCBI taxonomy): Eukaryota > Viridiplantae > Streptophyta > Magnoliopsida > Ranunculales > Papaveraceae > Papaver > Papaver armeniacum. Next base: position 44,952 of record JAJJWW010014918.1, read on the forward strand.
GGAGGCTACGCCTCGGACCCCTGCACCACCTGCATAGCGTTCTGAAAAAAATAACTTCTGTACCGGCATAGTTTTTTTGTTAAAAACTATGCCGTCTTGAATCAAAATGGGGGATAAGCTCGGTGCCGGCATGGTACATGGTACGAATACCATGCCGGTACGAATGGTTCCGGCATTGTATTCATACCACGTTCATGCCGGTACCTAGCTTTTTCAGCTACAAAAATGGTGGATTCAAAGAAAAAAAATCAAATTTTCAACCTCTCAGCAGCAATTATCTCTTCACAATCATACTCCATTTCCCCCCAAAAAAGTTCCCTCTCAAATACTTTTTCTCTCCTTCTACTCTCACCTCACTCACCCAAAATAAAATAAAAACACACACTAATCATTTATCAAAAATCTTATGATTTTACTAATGATTATTAATCACTAATCATGATTAGTGAGGGGTAGATTAGGCATTATTAAAATACTGAGATAAGGGGTGACCTTGATATTATATTTGGATCCGGTTTTTGTCCTTTTCCTATATCCCCCAATTCCTTTTTATATCCCCCAATTTCGCATTCTATTTAAAGCCAAAGGAAAAGGGTCTCAGGACAACCTTACTACGGTGATGTATCTATACTGCACGGAAACTGAGTTTTTGTTGAAATTGTGTCAAACGGATACTCAATTACCGCTTTTTCCCGCCAATTTTTTTCCGTTGGAGTAGTTCTATGGGTTTAAAGATAATTAAGGAAATATAATAGGTAAGAAAAAAAAGAGTTTTAGTAAAAAACAAAAAAAAGCGAAAAATATAAGTTTTAATGTAAAATTTAATTTAAAACTTTGAAACCAAAAATAAATACTTAATTTCCATGTAAAATCCCACGTATACTCAGTATTCGTTTTCAACTGAAAACGGAAACTGAGTTTACGTAAAGTGAAAAAGCAGACGACTACTCAGTCTCCATATGATTTATCTACGCTATAAATCTCATCATATCCGATCAACTTTGTTCATCAAATCCTATCAACTTTATCGAGTAGCTAAGGGATAGCGTTACTCTAAAGTTATATAGAAGACCATAACAGTTGCACTTCGCTACAATTAAGCTATAAAGAAATCACCAACCATACTGCTTGGCCTAATAGTATTATATGTTTATGATAGGAAGAACTTCTTTTTGGGATCAATCAAAGCCTATTATTACATTCTAGTGTTGGGGCTTAGATATTTTTTTTGCAACATTCCAACTTCCTCGTCACTAACGAAAGACTTGGTATGACAAGTTTGGGGACCTTGAATTTGACTTTAAGCTTTTACGTTCCACTCTTTCACTTTTTCCATCCCTCTTGAAAAACCTCAACCCATTCCGCCCTCTCAAAGTCTATCTTTATATTTATATATACACAAAATTGGTTAAAAAGACCAAAATCAAAATTTCCTGGGTGAAAAGGACAGTCATATTTAGATACTGTTTAAATGGACAAAAATTTAAAAATGGGCAGGATGTAACCAGTTTCATCCATCCATTTTCAAATATTTTTCTTATTTTTATTTTACACAGGATGCATCCAGTTTCATCCTTGCTATTTTTTAAGTTTAAGCCAGGATGAATCCAGTTTAAGCCAGGATGAATCCAGTTTCATCCTTGCTATTTTTTTGTGTCCATTTCACACATAAAATTTTTTACTCGTTCATTTGAACCGTGTTTTAATTTTTTTTGGACAAATGACCCATTTTCCGTTATATATATCATATCCCTGCACGTCTTACCGATACCTAAATTGAAACAATAAATTCAACCAGGATAAACCAAATCTTATACTAATATAAAGAAAAGAGGTAATTGTTTGGTGAAGCCTTTTCACATGACAATAATACCCCTATTAACTAAGCTTTTAGTTAATATTTGTATATTTACAGCAATGTCATTGTTTTAAAAATAGATTAAAGAAATTAAAACTTAGATATCTTTAAAAATACACATCGGATTTTGGCAAAATTAATATATTTGGAAAGCTCTTTAAATTATCTACGTAATGAGATATTAAATTTTTATTTTATAATCTTTTTTTTTCCCATTATTATCAAATTTGGTGTTGTTAAAAGAATCCAATTCAAGCATGTGCATCGCACATGTGTCATTACTAGTGAATAAATAAACACAAGTTATGGAAGAATTTCTGTTGTTTCGGGACGTACGACTTTCAGAAATTACTTTATTTTAGGTAAGAAATGTCTAACGCAGCCCTTTAAGAACTAAAGGCATTTTCTCTCTGAAGTCACATAAATAGTCAACTATTAATTGACTCAGTTGTAAATTATGAGGGAGAGGACGGCGTCTGTACATCATGCGGGAGGATAACTACAATAAGAAATAACGTCCTCCCACATCATTTCAGGGCAGAACTGAGGAGAAAAATGAAATTCAAACAAAAACTGATATGTGGAATTTGTCCATCTTCATGTGTTGACGAGGTTTTGAATAAGCAGAGTCAAGGCATGCCCAAAATTTTACGCTTTTCCATGTAGGCCAAGCAGTGGACTCGTGATTAATCGTTGATCTTGATTTTATGTACAAAAGTGTATTGAATTTTGAAATGGCTAGATTTGAATTTGATTTCTTTTTCTCTTCGGTTTTCTTTTCTTCCGGACATGTATGATACACTAGAAATAATCCGTGCTAACTAAATTACCTATAATATGGTGTTAATATTCGATAAAAAGATTAAGAAAAAAGGGTTTATCTAATATAGTTATTATTGCTTCTAGTGAAAATATAGTTGGCCTCTAATATATCCTCAAAATCTGGTTAGGCTGAATCTCACACATTTCGTATTAGTATTTTTTGAGATTAATTAGGATGATCTGTACATGTATATACAATTACCTATCCTTCGGCTTTCCCTATTAAAAATGTGAAAAATTAGAAGAAGAAAAGAATGTCTACACATAAGGTATTAAAATAAATACCTTCTTTTCGGCCCAAAATATAAGAGAGTGTATATTTTGTGTCTCCTAAAAATACTGACTTTCTCAAAACTAATAACTTCCCTCAAATATTCATCAATCTCCGCTACGTTTTTGGTTTTCACTTCAGATAGTTAGTGAAACCCTTCAAATTCTCAGGTGATGCAGATTAACTGAGCCGGATTTTAAATCCATTCTTTGATTTTCCATCTCATATCTACTAAATTTTTTGGAAAATGCAATTTAGTAATTTTATATCAGATTTGTGATGTGTACGTGGTCGAGGAGAAAACATGTAAAACTCGTCATGTAACTACGATTCTTTGCACATCTCCCCCCTTTTAATAGCAACAAGGGATTGCAAAACTTAAGTAAATATAACCGTTAGATCTCCAAACTTTAAAATTCAACCGTTAGATTTCACAAATAGAATTTCGTCCGAACTACTGCTATTGTCCGTTAGATCATTAGACTTCCTCTTTCTTATCAGCCGTTAGATTTTAAAGAAGTTGTATAAAAATGTTTACAGGGACATAAAAGTAAATGCACTTTTTATATATTTAAAAATCTCATATCTTTTAAATTACATGTCGGATTTTTGTAAATTTTATATATTTGGAAAGCCCTTTAAATTAGCTACGCAATGAGCACAAATAATGATATCAAATTTTTGTTTTTCAATTTTTTTTATATATCTCCAAATCTTATATGTTTTCTCCTTAAAACTTAGACATAGCTTAAAATTAAAATTAGACATACCTTAGAAAAAAATTGAAAAAATCTACAAGAAAAAAAACAAAACAAATGATTGATTCTTAAGTACAAACAACGACTAATTTTCAAAAAAAAATATGGTGTCGAATTACCACCAAATTATTTAAAGTAAAAAATAGCATCATCGACGTGCAACGCACGTGCTCATTGCTTGTGTTTATTAATTGAAGGTTTTTATTCATAAGAATGTAAATGTTGGTTGTGATACTTTGCACAAACATCTTCATATAACCAAGGTCATTTACAAACAATTCTGTACTTTGATTTGTTTCTTTGTTTCTAGGTGCATATGCTATAGGATTTTGTTATTTATAAATTAAATGATTTGTAAATTATTTTTCTTTTTGATGCATGATTTAACTAAAAAAAAAAAACTCGTTATCATGGATTTTCTCTATAATTGGTTTTTTATGCACAATCCTTCAGTGGTCGGAGATTAACTTAGTTTTCATTTAATTTTGTAGATTTAATTGAAATTTTCTATTGTTAATTTTGAGAAATTATTTAGTTATTTATTTATTTATAGACGGAGAATACAATGAAAAAATAGAATAATGACATAATTAAATCCAAAAGTCTTAATCATTTTTTTTTAATTGAATTTTTATTTATGATCCTAATTATGACAGAACCCAATTAATGTACATCCATAATGATTATAGGTTACAACTCTTGCATTCGTTAGATTTCTTTTGATAATATGAGACTGGGATGGTCAGATGTAACGTTTGTCTCTCAAAATGTTATTCGACTGTCCAATGCTCAAAAACCCCTTCTATTTTGTATTATAGATAAGTACGTGGGTTTTAAAGAATTCAGTCTTCCTAATAATTTCCAGTGCAATCATTATGGTGAAGCCTATTGTTTCAATTTGAGACTTGAGACCATGGTTATCTCAACAAAAGTCGAGCCTTCCCTAGGTTGGGCGTCTATGTTTGATTCGGTAATCTCAAGTTAAGACAATGGACCTAACTTTTGATGGATTTAACTTTGAAACAAGATGGGTAAATTCTCACGGCTGATAATATGTCCATCTATTTTTCCCATTTGCTTATGGGAAAAATATCTTTTGGTCCTTTTATGCCTGGGCCCACATCAGTTTAGTCCTGTTAGAAAAAAAAAATTAGCATTTGGTCCACAATTAAAAAAATATGAAACAGACTTAAATACCCTTTACACACGTCATCATAATCACACGTGTCGTTGGTCCCACCGGAACCACCCACGATATCTCTCTCTTTTCCACGATATCTCTCTCTTTCCATCTTTCATTTTCATTTTATCAGAACTGTTTTATCTCAGAGAACTGATTCGTCCGCCATTAAAATCAGTAAATCTGCTTCTTCTTTTTTTCTTCAAGATCCAGAAAATCAAAACATTAAAATCATTTCAATCCTCACAAATCAGTAGAACAAAACACCCAAAAATCAAAAACAGTAGAAAAAAAAGAGAAATCAAAACCCTAAAAATGAGAAGATCGAAGGGCAAAAAAAGTAGTGGAATCATCTTCTGACGATGAAGTTGAAGAAAGAAACAGTCAGTTAGTTGAGTTTGTAGGAGTAAATGAAGTTGAAGAAGAACTAGTTTTAAAGAAATCCAAATCAAAGAAACTGTCGAAAGGTACCAAAAAACCCTAATTCGAAGTAGTAGAAGTTTTATTCTTCATTTTTGATGTTTATTGTTCTTCTGAATTTTTATTTTGGTTTTCGATTCGTCTTGTTGCATGTAGATTTTCAATTCGTCTTGTTCCATTTCTAGACTTCACTACTAGAAATTGACTTCATTCCCAGGAGTGAAGTCTAGAAAAACCGGTTCAATCCATGCCATAGAAATTGACTTCATTCCCAGGAGTGAAGTCCATTAAAACTCTCTATAGTCCATGCAATAGAATGGACTTCATTCCCAGGAGTGAAGTCTATCAAAACTCTCTATAGCCCAAGATTTAGAATGGACTTCACTCCTGGAATGAAGTCCATTAAAACTCTCTATAGTCCATGCCATAGGAATGGACTTCATTCCTGGAGTGAAGTCCATTAAAACTCTCTATAGTCCATGCAATAGAATGGACTTCATTCCCAGTAGTGAAGTCTAGAATAACCTCTCCATTCCATGCCATAGAAATGGACTTCATTTCTAGAGTGAAGTCTATTAAAACTCTATATAGTCCATGCAATAGAATGGACTTCACTCCAGGAATGAAGTCTAGAATAACCTCTCTCGTCCATGCCATAGAATGGACTTCATTCATGCCATAGAAATGAATCTATTAAACTCTCTATAGTCCATGCAATAGAATGGACTTCACTCCAGGAATGAAGTCTAGAATAACCTCTCTCGTCCATGCCATAGAAATGAACTTCATTCCCAAAGAGGAAGTCTATTAAACCTCTCCGATCCATGCATTATAAATGGACTTCACTCCTAGAATGAAGTTTAGAAAAAAACCTCTCCAGTCCATCCCATAGATAGAATGAAGTTATGAGAAGTCTAGAAAAGTTTTAGATATATATTCTACGGTCCATAACATAGATAGAATGAACTTTATCTTCTTTATATCACCTAATATTTTATGAAAAACCCTTGAGCGTTAATGTTTTTTTGTTTTTCTTTTAAAAAATGTAGATAAGAAGATAAAGTGTAGCTATGCTGGAGTAATTGCACTTGTCCAAAAGATTAAAGCACTAGAAGATGAAGAGGCTTTGAATGACGAACAGAAACGTGCATTGTATAGGAGTCCATTGGGTAATGTAGCCAAAGTGTTTCTGGAAGAGACCATTGTTGCTACTGCATGGAATAAGTCACTACCTGCAGTCCAAATTATATGCAACACACATCAGTTCATTCCCGGTTCAAATGATCATGTGTTCATTTTCAAAGTAGGGGGACAGACATTTGTGCTCAGATCCTCACCTGAAGAGTTGTCATTAATATTTGGAATACCATGCATCCTCGCCTGCGGAATAGAAGAAACTTTCTTGGACTCAAGAAACCAGACAGACTACACTTGTGGAAGGTTCTGGAAAACCTACAAATTTGATCCACCGAAAAGGAAACCTTTTGATATTAAAAATACAGAACTGAAAGATAAAATTATTGAGTTGATTAAGAATAAAGGATCTATTGAAGATCTTGTAACAATGCTTGAACTTTTTCTCTTGTCTACCATTTTTGTTACTATTTGGTGATGGAGGTTCCATACACTCCAAGTACCTAGCTTGCCTAGAGTCACTAGGTACTGTGTCTTCTTTGCCGCATCTCATACACAAGCATTTGATGGAAAGCTTGAAAAGAGGTTCTCTGAAGGATGTTACCTTTACTTGTTGGTGAGATGAAAACTGTTAGATACTTATATGTTTCATTATTATTTTTGGCAGTTCATTTGTATATTTCTTCATTTTGTATATTTGAAAAACTGACTAGTGTAGTTTTTTTTTTTGCAGCCTTGGTTCTTTGAGCATTCAAAGAAAATAGGACCCAAGTGGAAGGTGCTGAGAATAGAGAAGCCTCATTGTCCAAGGTTTGCAAGGTGGAACATTGAGAGCCTTTGTAGTCACATAGAAATGAATGTTGACGATTTTGGAGAGGTAACAAAGTAGATTAATATGATATTGTTATATTGCATTCAAACTCGTTATGAAATAGGCACTTTAAGATAAAAAAAAAAATTGTTAATTCATTATACCATAGGAATGGACTTCATTCCTGTGGAGTGAAGTCCGTTAAAACTCTCTATAGTCCATGCAATAGATTGGACTTCACTCCCGGAATGAAGTCTATTAAAACCTCTCCATTCCATGCCATAGGAATGGACTTCATTCCCATGAGTGAAGTCTATTAAAACCTCTCCATTCCATTCCATAGAAATGGACTTCATTCCCAGGAGTGAAGTCTATTAAAACCCGTTATGAACTCCGACCGTTAATGTCAATTGCTTCCAACCCGTAGTTCATTCCTTTTTAATGAATTCAAATTATGAATGAGGAAGTAATTGGGGTTTCATTTTGTGTGTGCAACTATCGTGAGAAATTTCTGGAAGAATATACGAGAGGTCGAAAAAAAGCTACTTCAACAACAAAAGGCCAAGACAAAGGTGAGTTGCTCGAGGAAGAATTCAACCTTATGTCGGGTCGGATAGAAAGTCTTAAAGCTACACATGTTGGTGAGATGGAGAACCCGAGAGTTAAACATACTCGAGAGATTAAAAAGTTGACAAGAAAGCATTCGGAGGAGATGGGGCATCTTTTGTTAAAGCAAGAACTTGAGCACTCACTTGCAGAAGCAACAACTTCAAAGACACTTTTGACAGAAGATGGAGTCCCTTGTAGAACACTTGTCTTCTAAGCAACCCGAGGTTGATGCATTGCCATTGAAGGTGGGAATGTCGTGAAATTCATGGCGAACAGGAGCTTGTGAATACATGCGTACAATTTTCCCCGATGAGTACAAGAGTTCATTGTTGAGTGATGAAATAAACAATATCTTTTGAATCAACAAGTGGATGAAGGCACGGAAGGCTGGTGGAGGAATGAAAATGTTGTTCTAGCATCAGATGCCGATATGGAAGCCGCGAGAAGACTCTGCTCCTATCTTTCCGTCTTAATGTTGTGAATCCTTCTACTCAAGTTGATGCTATGGAAAAGCTACTTGATACGATGGCTGAAGAAGAGCTACCTTCATTTCCAACAGACAATTTTTAGGAGTTCCTTTAAATATGGATCAATGTTTGAACCTAGGTAAAAATTCAAACTATTCTTCTCCCTTTTTAAAAAAATTTATGCTTTACTGAGTTGGACTTCATTCCTGGGATAAAGTCTAGAAAACTTAGGGTATAGTATTGTTCACATAATGGAATAAAAAAAGTTAGGGTATATTATTTTTGAATGAAGTCCACATAATGGACTTCATTTTTGGAATGAAGTCCATATAAAGGTTGGACTTCATTTTTGGAGTGAAGTGCACATAATGAAGTCCGTGCCTTAGAAAATTCGGGGTATAGTATTGTTACATGAGGGACTTCACTCCAAAAATGAAGTCCACATTATAGAAAATTTAGGGTATAGTATTGTTCTATAATGGAATAGAAAAGTTAGTTTTGGAATGTAGTCCACATAAAGGTTGGAGTTCATTCTCATGGATGAACTCTGGATACAAAATACCATTATGAAGTTCACATATAGATGTTATGGGTTCATTCTGAGGGGTGAACTACGATTTTTGATGCACAATACCATTATTGAATTGTTTTGTATTTGTGTTTTTTGAATTATTTATAGCGACAAGAGCGAGAGATAATATGTTCGTCAATGAAGAGCATGCGAGTCTACAGATTATTGAGAAGAATGAAGACTTGAATCAAATCAACTGTAGTCCTCCTAGTTTCTCGATTGGGATGACACAGATAGTTGTTGAGCAAGCAAACACCATTGAGCCAGTATCACAAGTAGTTGTTGAAAGACAAGATGAAGAAGTTGTTGAGCCAGCAAACAACATTGAGACAATATCACAAATAGTTGCTGATTTGAATAAACATGGTCTTGGTTCTTGGGAGGTGATAAAACCCCAATTAAAGTAGTTGAAAGACACGGGATGACTACAAGGGGCAAAAAGGCAACAAATGTGCTTGGAAAAGAGTATATCGAGTGGATCGGACTACAGTGAATCGAAACTGAGGTTCAGATTGAGACTGTAAAGGAAAGAACCAATAAATGAGGAGAAGAACGTTGAGCAGAACGAACAACAAGTGAAGAATCGAGCAAGCAAGAAAGTTGTTTCGAAGACTCCTCCTAAACCTGCTGACCAGGAGAAGAATGCTGAGCAGAAGAAGAGAAAGAATGTACCGCTGCTATCGAGAAAGAAAATCAAAAAAGGCAGCAAGCAAGAAGAGAAGAGGAAATGAACCAGATCATCATCCTGCAGAGAAGAGAGAGCAAGAAAAGCGGTTTGAGGCGTACATGCCCATTGTTCCAAATATGGGGGACACGAAAAAGTCTCCATACTTCTCCACATTGGACGAGAGATCAAAAGAAATTGTTGGGTACCTTCTACAAACATGCTATGCAAAGGTAGGAAAACATACAGAAAAAATGAACTTCCATTCATCTATGTAGAGGTTTTTGTTTATATCATTAATGTTGAAGTTTTTGTTTATCATCCTGCAGTCAAGCAGCTTGGGTTATAGATGATGAAGCTAACAAAGCTCAGTTTGGTGTCCAAGGAGAACACATTAATGATCTAATGTTCAATAAAGACCTTGATGTCCTAATTCTTTTTCTACTACTGCTACAAGAGGAAGATAGCGAAAGACAAAGAGAGAGAGCAAAAATGGATAGCGAAGACAACCAAAATCCACTGAAATACATACACTTTGATATTATGGCACCTACTGCATTTGTAAGTCCTTACTTTAAGAAATTTTAGTGGCAACTCTTCGTTATAACTATTTTAGTGGCAACTCTTCATTCCAGGAGTGAAGTCCACATAATGGACTTCATTCTAGGAGTGAAGTCCACATAAAGGACTTCATTCTAAAAATGTTGGAGTTCATTTTTATGAAGTCCACATAAACCACATAAAGGACTTCATAATGTTGGAGTTCATTTTTATGAAGTCCATATAAAAATGAAGTCCACATAAAGGACTTCATTCTAAAATGTTGGAGTTCATTTTTATAGTATTGTGAATTTGAAAATTTATATATATATATATATATATATATATATATATATATATATATATCTTTTGCAGACATATTTCCATGAGAAGAAAGTGGATGATAGGAAAGGTGAGATTGACGACTTCATAGCAGCTATGCCTAGCAAGACTCAGAAGATAATCATTCCAATGAACCTGCCTGGTGAAGGCAAATCAAAAAGGCCTATGGGTTTACACGGCACCGCTTGTTTACGACATGGAGACTATCGGTGGGAGCATTACAACTCACTCAAAAGAGGAGAAATAGGAGAAAGATGTGCAAATAATGCAAGGAAAATGGCTGCCTACGCAAACACACACATTGATAAATGGTCGGTGAAAAATGATCTAGAAAGAGGCTCGACTTAAAAATTGAGCAAATGCGGGTGCCTGATCGGGGAGCACATCCGGATTGCCTTCTCAATACATGTTATCGGATAAAGCGAAGTTGCAAGCCATTGCTCCACGAAATCTCAAGAAGATCGATTCCGAGAGATGAAATGATAAAAAAGATGCATCGGTGGAGATACAAAATGGTGTGCAAGCTTCTAAATGATGAGAAAGATGGATTAAGTTGGAGTGAAACAACTAATGAAGAATTTCTTAACAATCAACTGATTAAAGATGGTTGCAAAGACTGAAATGATTAAACCTTAGCTTCTCCAATGTCATATATAATCTGATCTACTTTATTCTTTTAACTATAGTATTATAGATAGTAGATAATATCAATGTTGTCTTACTGTCTTATTTTCTAATGAATTTTGTAGAATGAATGTTCCTTTGATGTTTTTTATTTGGACTACAGTTCATTATTTCTAATGGACTTCATTATTTGGAATGAAGTCTTGGAAAACTTCTACAGTCCATAGAATGGACTTCATTCCAGGAATGAAGTCTAGTAAAAACTTCTAGTCCATAGAATGGACTTCATTCCAGGAATGAAGTCTAGTAAAAACTTATAGAGTCCATAGAATGGACTTCATTATTTGGAATGAAGTCTAGAGAAAACTTCTCTGGTCCATAGAATGGACTTCATTTTTGGAATGAAGTCTAAAGAAAACTTCTCTGGTCCATAGAATGGACTTCATTATTTGGAATGAAGTCTAGAGAAAACTTCTCTGGTCCATAGAATGGACTTCATTTTTGGAATGAAGTCTAGAGAAAACTTCTCTGGTCCATAGAATGGACTTCATTTTTGGAATGAAGTCTAGAGAAAACTTCTCTGGTCCATAGAATGGACTTCATTTTTGGAATGAAGTCTAGAAAAACTTAGACTTAAAAAATAAGTGCATATCCGGAAAAACAGAACAAACTAAAAAAACCACCAATTTATATCCCGTAAAAAGAACAAAACAAAAATAAGTGCATATCCCGTAAACGTAACAAAAAAAAAGGAGTTCACAAAAGAAAACTAACACGTAAAAACTAACACCTAAAAACTAATAAAAAGTTCTGTGCATACTACTCCAAAGATTAATACACGACAGGTAGCTTTATTGTGATTCCCAATCTTCTTGCAATTGGAGCACTTCATAGGCCTCCTTTCCTTCTCATAAGCACTCGCGAATACGCTTCTTTGGCGGTCTCCCGGAGGTGGCCTTGGAATACCAGGAAGGACTCTCTCTTCAGTTCAAACGCTCCGCCTATCGTAGTTGGGAATTGGTCGAGTGCAGGAGCATAAGAGTTGCGGAAGTGGTTTGAACCAAAGTAAGGCTGAATAAACCTCAAAATATCAATACCACTCATAGTAATAGCAAAGAATGGCGTGAGCACAGGGAAACCAAACACTTTCCATCTCCGGCAAGTGCACGTCATCTTCATCAGATCAACAAAGATGCGAGCCGGGTGAGTGAACCTCATATATACCATTACCTCGACTCGGTAACATTCCATGGACGACCTATATCGACATGTGACTTGAGTAAAGCTTTGTATATGGGAGTCAAACTATCCCGATAAGTTCTACCAAGCTCACGCCTTTCGAACTCATCCTCATAATCTTTATCCTCGGCTCATCAACAAGAGCAACTGGAGGCGGATCCCTTTCACGATGAATCCAGTTATTGAAAGACTCTTGCAATACTTGATGAGTGTAGCACCATACCTACATCCTACGAAGAAAGCATTTGCCCAAAGGCTTGGGATCGATATTTCGATGTACTTGGCAACCCACTCACATCCTATGGTGCACATCTCATTCAAAGCAGACTCATATTTGGCAACGCTTATTTGAGCAAGATGCGACTTTATGGAACAAATCCCGAACTTGTTTATACTTCTCATGTCCTTTTTGATAGGAAGGTTATTCTTCGGATGATAAAACAAAGAACTATGATAAGAGTTGGGAAAATACTTGGGAATACTTTGCTTGACCCTTCATGACGATCAGTGATAAATGTAATAGACGAGAGTCGACACAATGTCGCAAGTTTTCCATGAACCACTCCCAACCTTGAATGTCTTCGAGAAGGAACTAAAGCAAACGCAAAAGGAAGAAACCTATAGAAATGAAAGAAAAACTGAGTCTATATCTATAACTTTTCTATAACTTCATTCCTGGAATGAAGCCTATAACTATAACACCGTAAAAACAAATAGAAATCAAAATATAACACCGAGATAACAAATAGAAATCAATATCTATAACTTTTCTAGGCTTTATTCCAGAATGAAGTCCATTCCAGTATAAGATGGACTGTAGAATCAAATATCTATAATTTTCCTAGACTTCATTCCAAAATTGAAGTCCATTCGGTATAAGATGGACTCGTAGAATCAATATATATCTTTCTAGACTTCATTTTTTGGAATGAAGTCCATTCTGTATAAAATGGACTGTAGAAAACTAATCAAAGTAGAAACTAATCAAAAGTACCTTGGTTCCCATTCACACCAGTGGCAGCCATCAATGTTCCCTTGAATCTCCCAGTGAGAAATGTTGCATCACAAAGAAAGCATAGGACGAATGAACCGGTATCCTTCCATACAGCAAAACAAAACATATGAAAAGCCTCTGAAAACGTTTAGTCACTTTATCATATTCAAACTTGATATAGCTGCCAGGATTGGTAGCATTTATTGCTTCAACATACCAAACAAGATCCGTATAACTTTTTACATCATCGCCATATATCTCTCGCCTTAGATGCTTCCTTCCTTTATAAGCATGGTGGTATTTTATGTTAATACCGTAACAACTCTTCACCTGAGCAACCATATCCTTGGGCTTTAAAGATGGATTAGACTGTATTTGATCCTTGAATAAATGTTTTATCAATTTCTTCTTCAGGTGTGGTTCCTTCAAATTTCATAAGCACCACCACATTTGTGCTCCCCATTGAATTCCTTGATAGCAAAGATATTTTTCGTGTATCAATTGGAATACGGTGCGCAGATACCAAGGACACTTTTCCGCATCCCTACCACACTTGGTCTGTGTACCTAAGTCTATCATTCTTAATCTTTTCAACTGTATAACTGGACTTACTGAGCAATATTTGCCGACTAAAGCGAACCTCATCAACACCACCATGAAAAACTTGACCAACACCTTTAAAAATATCTTCCCACCCCCGCAGATAAAAGAAGTTTTAATTCCTCATGACCTTCCGTCGGGTATTTAATCTTTGAAGTCTCAAGTGAACCCACTACATAATTCATCATCAACGAGCGGATCTAGCAGTGGAAATACCAGGATGAAGAGGTAGAAGAGGTAGAAGCACCACCATTAGAAGCCTCCTCAACATACAAATTAAAACTAGGAAATTCCTTTGAACAAGTAACAGCAATTAGTCCTTGAAGAGAATAATCACAATTGATGACAGCATTATAACAACCTTCTCCATCCCTAAATCTTATGCTACGAGGAGTCAAGTTTCTCCAATAATCACAAACATGTATTTTGAGGTCACGCATCATCGTATCTAAAGAAACTTCAAAGGGAATACTATTCCCTTTGTAGTACACAACTGCATAACAACTTGAGAGCGCCATTCTGAACCTGAAAAATGAAAGAAAATAACTTCATTCAATAACATTCTAACAGATAAACAAATAAACTAAAAAGACTACTTATTCCTTAAAAAGAGTTCATTCGTTAACATACTAACATATAAACTAACTATAAACAAAGCATCAAAGTACTTCTTCCTTGACAAAACTAACATAAAACTCTCTATAGTCCATGCAATAGAATGGACTTCATTCCTGGAGTGAAGTCCATTAAAACTCTCTATAGTCCATGCAATAGAATGGACTTCATTCCTGGAGTGAAGTCTAGAAAAACCTCTCCAGTCCATACCATAGAAAAAATGGACTTCACTCCAGGAATGAAGTCTATCAAAACTCTCTCCATTCCATGCCTTAGAAATGGACTTCACTCCAGGAATGAAGTGTATTAAAACCTCTTCATTCCATGCCATAGAAATGGACTTCATTCCCAGGAGTGAAGTCTATTAAAACCTCTATAGTCCACGCCATAGAAAATGGACTTCACTCCAGGAATGAAGTCTATTAAAACTCTCTATAGTCCATCAAATAGAATGGACTTCATTCTTGGAATGAAGCCGTAACAACGAGAATGACTTAATGAACGACTTCATTGCTAATCAAAGAAAAAAATTAGCTAATCTATAGAATAAGAATAAGAATAAGAAGAAAAACTAATTACTTCTTTTGATTTCGAACAAAAAGAATCAAGAATAAGAAGAAAAACTAATTACTTCAAATCAAGGAAAAGGATTGCATGAAAACTTACCAAAGAAGAAGAATCTCCGAACTGTGATTCCAAACACCAATCTCCGAATCATGGATTCCAAAAAATCAACTCCAAAGAATCAATAATCAACCGAATCTTGAAAAACAAATCAACCTCCGTAATCAAATTAAGCTATTAAAATCAACCTCCGTAACTCTGAAATCAAGTTAATCTGCTGTAAATCGGATCGATCTTGGTATCAAGATCGAAATCTCGAAAGATTTCGTAAACCCTAGAAGAGAAAAATCTGCAGCGAGAGAAGAACTTCCACAGGAGAGAGAAAATAAAAACTGAAACTGAAAGGTTTTCTGATTATATATGTCGGTAAAAGGACCAAATAATAAAATTTTAGGACCAAACGATAAACTGAGCACGTGTAGGGGTGTTTTGGTAACAGAAAAATAATATTCCGTGTGGGTGGACAATACCCTAGGACCAAATCATAATTTCTAGGACCAAACTATAATTTAATTGTCCAAAAAGGACCAAACAGACACATGACTAGGTCAAAAGGACTAGACTCATCCTAATATAATGTTTCTAGGACCAATTGGTATTTCCTACTTTGCTTATTCTACTGTAGCATGGGAACGAGCAAATTAGCTCATTTTCCCGCCCTTAATTGATTAAAAAAAAATATATATATATTTAAACATGCCAAAATACAAAATATAAAAAGAGAAACTTTTATAGCTTATTTGGATACCAAAAACATCTGCTTTTGATTTTCCATAAACAAAAGTGGGTAACACAAATCAGAAGTAAAATATTTCATGTTCACGGTTAACGTTTTTATTTTTAGAATTTACGGGTCGTGAGTTATAACCCACAAAAGTGTCACTATCCATCCACAAAAAAACACAAAAATCCCAAAGGTGTTTTTGCCACCACTACGAGCAACCAACACCAAATCCACCAACAAATACTAGCACTACCATCACCATAAAAAGCACCACCACCAACCAACACCACCGCTAACCAGAAACAGTATCACCAAATTTTGGTTTCATCATTAAAATCTTTGGTTTCATCATAAAATATGCAAAAATATGATGAAACCAAGTTTGGTTTCATCATAGAATTTGATGAAACCAATTTTGTTTGGGGTTTTTGTATCAATTTTTAAAAATTTGGGGTTTTTGTATCAATTTTGTTTAATATGGAGTTTTAATGGATCCCAACATTTGAACGCAATTTTTGTACTCCAAATTTGGTCACCTTGGTGTTTACTACTAATTCTGTAGAACTTATTCTGAAATATCGTATCTAAGCTAACTTTTAAGTTTTGTTCTTCCAGAACTCAAAAAACAATTAGTAGCGTCTCCTTTCGTTATATTTCGACGGTCTCTAACCTTATTTCCTCAAAGAGCTCATTTTTGTATATTCTTTTTATTTTTATTTTTTTTCTTGGAAAACTCCAAGTGATAGCAAGTTAGGAGTGCGACTATGTGCACCCCACTAAACCAGGGGTGCACATTCCTCCCTTCTTTATTCGTCATAAGCTAACCTGTGTTGTTATCTAATTAATTTATGATTTATTTTATTTTATGATAAATTCAAAGTAAAAAGTTAGAACACATGGGAAGTTGTAGAAAAATTGGAAACAAAACCCGAATTATCCTTCTATGTATCTCCTCCTCCCTCCACCGAATAGTATGGCTACAGCTACAGAACGCAAATTTTCACATAAAAGATGTGATGCTGATTTCATCTCCCATCACGCATGAGTATAATTCATCTCCTATCCTAAATGATTATGATCTTGACTTAGTCATCATATATATCCATGATCAATATTTAACATAATAGAAAGGAAATCTTGTTGGTCTCAGATTACTTAGTTTGATTGTATTAATGAAGATTTAAATAGGGAGTAATTTACAGATGACAAACGTTAAACCACACACTTGCTTAACCACATGTACACTTGCTTAACACTCGTATTTTTTCTTCTTCACCCCAACATTAATATATCTGTGTTTGTACCATAAGTAAAAATACCACTTAAATGGCCAAATTGATACTTGAATCATCTTTTGGTCCTCATCCAAGCCCACTAACTAAGCCAAGCAAGGCGACCCACGATTGCACAGATCATCAATGGTCAAAGTCGGTTAACTATCAAAGTCAACTTCCGGTCAAGGTCAATGGTCAAAGTCGGTCAACTATCAAAGTCAATGTCGGTCAAGATCAATGGTCAAAGTCAACGGTCGGTCAACGGTCAAAGTCAACTGTCGGTCAACTATCAAAGTCGGCCGCACCCTAGCCAATTTTCGGTCTTGTAGCCAACAATGTCGCTAATCAATTCTCATTGAAAACTCTTCCACACCGCCAACCAAGCCTCCAATCATGCCGCCGGCCCGGCCTCCATCACACCGCCACCCATCATGCCTCACAACCATCAAGCTAGTCCCTACCCATACGGTGATCCAGTTGTCCCGCCAAAGAATGTCCACCAATCGCCAGACCATCATTTATGCAAAATTTATCATGGAAACATAAATGTGCGATTTTTCATGTAAATTGAATTCGAAGATTTGATATGCAAAGTACTAATTGCAATTATTTCGACCATGTAAAGACTAAATGCGCGGATTTACGCCATGCAAGACTAATTGCGTGATTTCATACATGCAGAATTAACTCACTGTTTTCATACAGAATTGATGATGGAGGCATGAATGAGCAGTTAATGTAATTTATGTTTATATTTAGATATGGAACTGTATAAATAGGGGAGAGCAGAAATCAAGAAGGGGGGTAGCCAATAGGGGAAAAATATACAATGTAATTTTACTATCAATACAAAATCACTCCCAAGGGGATTCGCCCGTGGACGTAGGCAACCTATGCCGAACCACGTTAAACCTCTGTCTTTCATTTTGTTCTTCAAATCGACCCCTAACCCAAAATACTCACCAAAACTATCCATTCATCGTGTTTCGTGCCCAAAAGTAATTTTGGGTACAAACATTGGCGCCGACTAAGGAAATCCAGATTCGTTGCCTACATCTCAAGGTGCTTGAATACCCCAGGGAAAACCCCCAGAAAAGCATCTCAGAAAGTTCCAGAATGGGCCACAAAAGTGCAAAAAACCATGGTGAAAGGTCCCGTGAAACAACATCAGTCCTCGGAAGATTTGCTAAAAAAAATAGAAAATTGTTACAAAAGAACAAGTTGCAAGGCAATAAAATACAACGATTCACAAAATGTTACAAAGCTCGAGGGAAAGATGACAGTTCGTGAAAAGCGTGGCGAAACGTTTCAAAAAAAAAAAAAAATGGAGGCCGGCAGCCATTACGAGCGGCGGCGGCGAACGGCGACCCAAGATCTATACACCCTCTTCAGGGGTTTCGTTCACCTACCTTTGTTTTCACTCACCCAGTCAAAGGTGTCCATCACCCACGTCAGAATTCTTCGATGCTTCCAGTTACATCAAAGTTCGATGCGCAGCAAATGACCACCGTGGATTTTCTTAGGCACATCAAACTTCGATGCTCCGCGGTACATCAAAATTCCATTCTCAGCAACAGTTCGATGCAACGGTGGTACATCAACCTTCGATGCGCTGGACACACAGACCGTTGATGCTCCCTGGTACATCCATTTTCGATGCTCTGTAAAACATCAAAATCAAATTCAAAAAAAAAAAAAAAAAAAAATTGGCGAGCGCCATTACGAGCGGCGGTAACCTGCCGGAGCCGGATGCCTCCCTCACCCACTTCTGGGTATCTCTCACCCACGTTAAAAACCCTCACCCACTTCAGAGGTTTTGTACGCCCACTTCCATCAATTAGGAAAACTTCGATGCTTCTTGCAACATCAAACTCCGATGCGCCACGAATATGAACCGTTGATGCTCTTTGGTATATCAAACTTCGATGTTCTGCGCTACATCAAATTCAATTCTCAGAAAAATTTCGATGCTTCATTTTACATCAAATTTCGATGATCTGCGTATGTCAACCGTTGATGCTCAGTAGTACATCAAACTTCGATGCTCTAGGCTACATCAAATTTCAGCAAAAGACAGCCACATCATCCTACCACGTCAGCATGCCACACCAGCATTTTTATGTCATATTGCCACGTCAGCAAAAGTACGCCACGTCAGCAGTACATAGCCGCGTTATTAGTGCCACGTCAACATTCCAGTCGACACTACCGCACCACGTCATCATTCCCATGCCATGTCAGCAGATCACGTCGTCATTCAATGCCACGTCAGCAGGCCACATCAGCGTGGTAGTCCAGTCAGCTTGCCATGTCAGCGGCAGCACGCGCGATCAAAGAAAATCTTGTTTCGTCAATAACTCCTTCATTTTAAGTCCGAATTAGGTGATTTTTGGCTCGTTGGAATCGCCTTTCAATTTCCTACAATATGGAGGTGAAAAATCTTGAGTTTGAAAAAATTTATTTTTTGACATTCCAAACGGCACATCAACCACTAGCAAGTGAAAACCACATATCATATTCAAAGTTCGCGAACGTTGTTGCGTCAAGTTTTACCCACAACCTACCCGGTGCAAAGTTCGTGAGGCTTGGTTCGATTCATAAACTCAATACGAACATATTCAATCACCAACGAATCTAGCATTGATTGATCAATCAACGTAATCGGTTTCACAAAGAATAACTACTAGCACATTGATCGAACTGCTGCAATCCTTTTAATTCCTACTAAATCCAGTTGGTTGAACTGACAGTCCGATTTTCCCCAAAATCGTCTCAATACTGCTTTTCCTCACAATCGCTTGATCCGCTTCTATGCATAACTACTACAAGTAGATCTACGATCGCAATCTTTAAACACGGTTCCGTGGCAACTATCTTCAATCCAGTTTGGACTTAACTGGTGCATTCCAGCCCCACAGACAAATCAATTTACTAAGTCGAGACGAGACGCTAAGGCAACTATACTAGTCATCGTCGCTGGAAAACACCAGCATAGCCAGTGGGCATCCTAATCATTTCATAAACGAAGTCGCAATAACATTTTCAATATGGTAAGTATACAATTTACATGTTTTCGCATCTTTTCATTTATTCATACATACTTTTGTTCAGTAAGACACCTTTAATGTGACGAGCATCTTCTCATGGAGGATGCACACATTTCACCCCGCGCGCATCTGGAATAGTGGGATTGGCCCCATGCGAATTCCGGTTAAGCAGACATCTTCAAAATCCCATGCGCGAGCAAAATGCAGCAAAGGCAAAGTGCACCCTTGTGCAAGCATTGAGCTTGACATGACAATCACTATCTTCGAGGGCTTAGTTGCATATCACTTCAATGTGACTGAGTAACACTTGGGGTCGAGATATGTAACACCTCCAGATATGAAATAACTCTTTGAGGCGAACTGCGTAACACTCCATACGCTTGGGGGGCGAGTTACATAGCACCTAATTGCAATGCGGAATTAAGCTTCGAAAATTGAAACTTCATGTAATCCAAATTTTTTTAATCCTCCAACGAAAGGTGGATTAAGAGAGGGGAATAACATACACCCTAATATTTTTACGCAATTTTTACAATCATCAGTAATGTTAAACTCGCTATAGTTATGTTGATTGAATTATTGTACTAGTTCAAAAGCTAAAGCTACTGACAAGTTGGACGCGACCGATGCGCTGTCGATTTCTATGAATTTCAGATACACTTGACGAATCGATGCGATCTGGTTGCTTTTCGATTGGGCAAATCGATGCTTTCTAGTTTTATTTTGTAACGTTACACCTAGGTTTATCGAATCGTTTAAATCCAGTTTCCCTCAAGATCTTGCTGTCGTTATCCATTGATCTAGCTAATCGTTGATGCCCGATCTGGCTCGCATTTGTATTCCCTGCTGATCCGGTGATCGCATTGATCTTTGTGGCCGGTAAATTTCTGCTGGGGAACCCGCCTGATCAAGCTGCCGTCGACTACTATGCGTTCTTGCTGTGGACGATTGATCGAAGGCTGCTGCGATCCCGGCTCCGTTTGCAATTCCTGCCGATCCAGTATCGCATGTTTGCTGCGGTGAGCTACATCGTTCTGCCAGTCAGAGATGATCACGGTACATGCGATTCAACTTTGCTTAGTCATTGCTGCCAGACGGTGATCGAAGATCTTGCTAATCCGGCTATGTTCGCATCTCTGCCAATCCGGTGATCGCGATTGCTGCTCGGTCCGGCTACGTTACGCAACTCCTGTAGTCGGTGATCGCGAGCTCGCTGCCGATGCGATTTGCTCAGTCAGCTCTGCGATCCGGTGATCGCAGTGCTGCAATGCTCGATCTTTGTGAACCGGTGATCGAAAGCTGCTGCCAGATCCGGCTACATTCGCAACTCCTGTAGTCCGGTGATCGCGGTGATGCGGTGCGATTTTGCTACGTCACTCCTCTGTGATCCAGTGATCGCATGTGCAGCCGATCATCGATTTTGCTCGATCGCTCTCTGCATCCAGTGATCAGAAATTTGCATCCATTTTCACTCAATGTTGTTACCGCTTCATTTCCAACATCACTCTGCTCCATTATCAAGCTTAGTTGCATCACTTCAGTCTTGTTTTTGCAAAGCACTTGGGGCGACTTGATTACGATCTCCACAACCAACGAAGGCGGTTTATTTACGCTTCAAAGAATGTAAATTTACTCTTGGGGGCGTCTTGATTTCCGCAAACAACAAGGGAAGTTCTCCAATCACCTCAATATCAATAGTTCACACTTGGGGGCGAGTTTTATCATTGACTAAGGAACACGAAATTTTTCTTAACCCCCAACAAGTTGGAGGTTAAGAGGGGCGATGTTTGTACCATAAGTAAAGATACAACTTAATGGGCCAAATTGATATTTGAATCATCTTTTGGTCCTCATCCAAGCCCACTAACGATCAACCTCAAGCGACCCACCGATCGCACTGGGCCAGGTCAATGGTCAAAGTCGGTCAACTATCAAAGTCAACTTTGGTCAAGGTCAATGGTCAAATTCGGTCAACTATCAAAGTCAACGTCCGGTCAAGATCAATGGTCAAAGTCAACGGTCGGTCAACATTCAAAGTCAACCGTCGGTCAACTATCGAAGTCAGTCGCACCCTAGCCAATTTGCGGTCTTGTAGCCACAATGCCGCTAATCAATTCTCGGTAAAACTCTTCCACATCCCAACCAGTCTCAATCATCCGCCGACCACTCTCCATCCACTTTATGACCATCATGCATGTCAACCATCAAGCTAGTCCCTACCCATACGATCAGTGTCCCTTGGCAAATGTCCACCAATATCATGCTAGCCATCATTTATGCGAAATTTATCATGGAAACATAAATGTGCAGTTTCATGTAAATTGAATGCACGGCCGGAAGATCGGCCATGCAATACTAAATGCGGCGGTTTACGCCATGCAAGACTAATTAAATAGATTTCATACATGCAGAATTAACTCCAGCTGTTTCATACAGAATTGATGATGGAGGCATGAATGAGTAGTTAATGTAATTTATGTTTATATTTAGATATGGAACTATATAAATAGGGGAGAGCAGAAATCAGGAAGGGGGTAGCCAATAGGGGAAAAAGATACAATGTAATTTTACTATCAATACAAAATCACTCCCAAGGGGATTCGTCGTGGACGTAGGCAACCTATGCTTGGGAACCACGTTAAACCTTTGTCTTTCATTTTGTTCTTCAAATCGACCTCTAACCCAAAATACTCACCAAAACTATCCATTCATCGTGTTTAGTGCCCAAAAGTAATTTTGGGTACAAACAATCTGATCCAAAGAAAATCCATTACAATCACTTATATCATCTTATGATCTCCACGGCTTAATTCACTCGTTTTACATGTGCTTCCCTAATACCAATAATGTTATCATCCGAAACCATTCGAAAACAGGATAACTCTGGTAACCTTGCTAATTTTTGTTCTTACTGGTTTAACTAAAAATTTCTTAGTGAATAATTTTTTCAACTGAATTTTCTGATAATTTTTTTAGCTTGTATCTAATGGGGACCTGATAAGGAGGAACTTCTTCTTAACAGAAAGAATAGTAAAAATGGCGTTTAAAAGGGAGGAGAACGAGTTTGGATTTTGTGTCCAATATTTTATTTCTCCGATATTTCCCGGTTTTAACGTGATTTTTTTTTGTTTTTTAGTAATTGAAATTTAAGCAGCCCCAACTAACTAGAAGTTAGGTAAATAAAGAAAAGAGAAGGGAGAAATGTGCACTGTGGTTTTGTGGGGGTGCACATAGTCGCCCGTTTCCACCTTATCAAAACTTTGCTGCAGGCGTACCCTACATTTAAGTTACCCCCACCCACACACCCACTAAACTCACTTGCCGTTGTATCCAATGTTACCTGTAAACACAGAACAATGAACACCGATTGAACTTCAAATTTCTCCCTGATTTCGAAGCTCACTCTATGGATTTGACTCCGAAGATACTATACAAGTTTGGTTCTTTGGAATTGGTAAGAATTACCTCCACATTGCACGCATCTAATATCTTAGTTAATTTCTATTTCCTGAGTTCCTCGAGAAATTGTGTTTGTTCCTTTCTTTTTGAATTCGTATGCATGATCCAATATAACAAATTTTCGTACACTAAATACCGTTTTAGATATTATTAGTTTTAGTAGTGGTAGTAGCTAAGATGTTTAATAGTTTGAGATTAGTAGTTGCAGTAGTAGTGCCAAAAACATTAATCAAGTTTCTGAACATTAGCTGTTTGTGTAAATGCCTAAAAGAATATCTTATTTAGTTTTAGTTACTGGAAGAGGCAGAAAGCTAGAGGAATGGATGGATAAGATTAGAACAGTGAAGGGTTTCTGATGGAAATGGTACTGATGCAATTTTGGGTTTTAAATGTCGTCAATCCTTAAGCTGCCACTTCAACGGTTCTTTTTGTATACTGTTGTAAGTAGGGTGAAAATGGTTCGTAATTACAGGCTTACATATATGCCAACATCAAATAACATGGGATGAAAGCATAATCATTACCCAGTTAGAACAACATTAACAGTGCATAGGTTTGGTTAAGTACACATTGGTTGTCTTGCCTTTCTGGAAACTCTTTGTCCGGTACTCCCATTATGAGTCGAATTACCTTTCCACTTTCTTAATGTAGTTGAGCTTAACCAAGTCTTGAATTTTTAGCCCGAGTGAGTATAATAGTATCATTATGTATAGGTTTGGATCATTGAATTGTTTGGTTCAAGTGGCACGCATCATATTTGACCAGCATAACTCGTGCGATTCTATCATTTTATATAATCTTTTCATAACTTAATGGAATTGCTTCACTGTTGAATTTTAGAGTGTCAATCTTTTACTTTGAATTCATAATCCCCTATAATCCTAATTTGGTCTCTATTTGGCTACCCTGGGATTTGACTTAGAACTTCTACCTTGGAACCAAAAAGTGAAAGTTTCCCTTCAAAGGGAACTTACATAGAACCCACAGGCTCACTAGTTTCTTTAGCCTCTCACAGCACAACCACCTCCATCACTTGTTGTCAGCTTCGTAACCATCAGATTATATAAAAACAGCAAAAACCGTCCACTTGTTTGGTATAGATAAAGTACACGTATAGTTAACAATTTGGTATAATCCTCAGTACCACAGTATCATTTTTTAATTAACCGAAAAAAACAGAAAGTGGCAGGAAATGATTTGGTCTCTTGTCTATGTCTATAAATACAAGCTGGAGACAGACACAAACACACTCATTCAAACAAAAGCAAAGAAGAAGACCCTCTAATTTCTCATTATCAAATGGAACCAACGGTGAAAAAGCAAACCAAAACAATTTCTATGTCTAGATTAATTGGATTTGATCAGATTTCAACGAAATCGGATCAAATCTCATTCAAGATGTTAAGATTCTCACTTCTAATGGACTTAAAATATTTGCTAGCTCAATTATATTGGTAATTCTTCAACTCTAGCTCCTTCAATTTCTCTTGTTCCATTAAATACAGATCAAGAAATGAAAATTGAAAAAATTCTTATTGATTTTGCAGGGCTCTAGTTCTAAAGTATTGGAGAAAATCTTAGATCGGCCAAGCAAACATCAGAATTCTGTGAAGGTAATTCCAATCCTTGAGTTCCATGTGATGCTGTAACCGCTTTCATACAATTTCTATATTCATCAAGATGCACGGAAGAAGAAATCGATGGATACGGAATTCATCTACTGGCTTTGTCACATGTTTTCTCTGTTCAACCACTGAAACAGAGATGTACAAAAGGATTATCAACAAGATTAATGGTAGAAAATGTTGTTGATGTTCTTCAACTTGCTAGATTATGTGATGCACCTGATCTTTATTTGAAATGTATGAGATTTTTATCCAAAGAATTCAAAGCTGTTAAGAGAACTGAAGGGTGGAAATTCTTAAGAGCCAATGATGCTGTTCTTGAACTCGAAATCTTACAATACCTCGACGAGATCGAATCGGTGAGTCTTTTAGATCTTTCATAAATTATTTGTCGAACAATTTTAGTCATTTTATTATTACTTGTATATCTAATTTTGAAATTTAAACAAATTAATTTACAGAGAGATAAAAAGAGGAGTAGAAGCAAAGAAGAACGGGGTATATATCTAGAGCTAAGCGAAGCAATGGAATGTCTTGAGCATATTTGTACAGAAGGTTGTACAAACGTCGGACCGTATGATAAAGAGCCAACTAAGAAAACTGGACCATGTGAAAAATTCTCAACTTGCCAAGGTCTACAAGGTTTGATCAAACATTTTGCCATGTGTGACAAGAGAATGAACGGTGGATGTTGTAGGTGCAAGAGGATGGGGCAACTTCTTAAACTTCATGCTTCTAATTGTGATCAAGATGATCATCTTTGCAAAGTCCCTTTGTGCAGGTAAATTCATCTTAACCATCCAATTTTCATGTAATAACCTCTTTTTGTGTATATGGTAAAATGACTGTTGACAAGTGAAGAGTAATTTTCATCGATGTCGACAAGTGAAGAGTAATTTCCTTCTTTGCAAAACAAAAACAAAAAAAATGATATTTTTGGGTCCAATGGCTGATGGGGATTGACTAGCCATTTTACAGGGAGATATTTTGGGACCAAATACTTGATTAAGAATGACCAACCAGCACTAAAGCCCAAAACCTGTCAAAGTTGGCATAAAAATATTTTCCATGTGGTACAATGAATGACTCCAATATTCCAGTGACTAATGATATTTCTCCTTGATGCGCAGGCAATTCAAATTGAAAGATCAACTGGAAAGAAAAGCAGCTGATGGAAGATGGAGACTGCTAGTAAAAAGAGTGGCATGTGCAAAAACTGTTTCTTCCTTGTCTTCAACAAAAATGATGATGTTGAGAAGGAAAGAAGAAGACAGGTGTCAAAAGGTGATGGTGGGAACATCAGATTAGAAGCAGAATGGGGTTTTTTGTCATGGATGGATATCAGTTGGTGTCGGTAGAAATTATTAGTAGTATTATACAATGTCTTCGGGGTAGTAAATAGTGGCCGAGCTTTCTTTTTCTTTGTAGCAAGATGGCTAAATTGGCCAAAATGTAAATGAAGAGGAAATATGTAGAGTACAATGTTATTGCTAATACAAATGAAATTGATGTTGCCATTTTACACTCCCTTTCATAAAAGTTGAGCTCTTCATTATAAATTTTTGTTTCACAAAAGTTAATACTCCTCCGTTTCTGGAAAAGAGGTACTTTCATTTTTTTTTTTTTCATTTTAGCCTAAAAATAAGCCAAATTGAAAAAGTGAAAGTAACACTTTTCTAGAAACGGAGGGAGTATTTATTATTAAACAAGGCAATATTTCTAGTTTAAATGAAACATAGTAATACACACTCCCTTCCCAATAAATGATTTTGGGTTAAAGTCCCCGAAAATCCTGGCATTTTTAGGGGCGACCCCAAAATGAATTAGGGCGACACTAAAAGACAAAAAGGTCACCCAAACAA
>JAJJWW010014919.1:0-45293 GCA_023531295.1 Papaver armeniacum
TTGTAGTTACCTCGTGCGGAGCTTGCGCTTACAGGAGACGGAGACGTACCTTGTAAAGCTCCCCAAGCGGAAAAACTCTCTGGAAGAAAATTCGGAGGATATAGTGAGAAGGGTAAAGGCAAGACTGAGATTCACAAGATCAATACTTCAACAGCAGTGGCTAGCATTAGCAAGAAAAATATATCTTCATGGCCATGGATAGCAAGTCACCATGATGGGTTGGTAGCAAGGACTAGACATCACAACAGCTTTGCCTGCATGAGAGATGAACAAGAAAATGACTTTGTTCGGCCAAAGTGTTCATCGTCTTCCTACGGAAAACCAAAAGTCCAGGCTCTGGGAAGTAATAACCAATTTGGTAATGAGGCCAATGGTTGTTCTAACGAGACTGATTCATCGGATATGACATCTTGTGGGAAGAATTGACGGTTGGGGAACAAATAGGGCGAGGTACTAGGAATATTAAGCATTTCGTTTTAAAGCATATAGATTTATAAGGAGTGTGTTTGATTTTTTAATATGCCGTTTTGCTGATCTGATCAATGAACTGCTGATTGATGCTCTCAGGTTCATGTGGAACTGTATATCGTGGTACGTGGTGCGGTTCGGTAAGTTTGCTGTTACCTTTTGAATAGGATCTCTATTAGCTATTGAATAGCTGAAAAGTGTAACAACCGTGAATACTCTCAACAGCAGCTGAGAGTATACACGACCGTGAATAAGGATACACGACCGAGTTTTCTGCAATGGTCTTTTGGCTATTTTTAAGTTCTTCTGTTACCTTTTGAATAGGATCTCTATTAGCTATTGAATAGCTGAAAAGTGTAACAACTATTTGAAACTCTCTTGATATAAATATCACATCGTATCCATCAGTGAAAACTGTGGAAGTATTCACCAAAACATATTGTTTAACTTGGTATCATCCTCGATCCAAGCTACGCTTCCAAAACCAACAAAAACTCAAAAAAAAAAAACAAACCATGGCCACAACAACCCAGCTCAGAAACATCCAGATTCATCATCTGGTAACACTAAAACTCACTGAAACCAACTTTCTTTTATGGCAGACTCAATTCAAGCCGATTCTCAAAGGTCATGGGTTAACAGGCTTCATCGATGGCACAAAAGTGAAACCTGCAAGAACGCTACCAAACTCGGAATATTTGTGAATCCACGATTTCACGGCTTATGAAGAACAAGACTCGTTGCTGGTTGGTTGGTTGAACTCAACTCTAACCCCTGAGGTTCTAGGAAAAGTCAGAGGTTTAGACACATCAAAAGAGGTTTGGGATACTCTGGAGGCAGAGTTTGCACCCAAAACAAAGGCGCATCAGATGCACCTTAAGAAACAGCTTCATTCAATGAGTAAAGGTAACAAATCCTTGAAAGTGTATTTTAATGAGGCAAAATCGTTATTTGCTCAACTGGCAGCATCTGGCTATGTTGTTAATGCTGATGAAATGAAACAGTCCATAAGCAATGGATTGAATCAATCATATGACCCAATCGTGACTTCATTAAGCACAGTTGAAGATATGGACATGCAAACATTTTATGCCCATCTCCTTACATTCGATCTGAGGTTGGAACAACATCTGTCAACTATTCAACAACCAATAGCAAATATGGCTGTTGCTAACTATGGCTCCTCAAGTAGATCAGCAACAAAGCGTCACAATAACTCCAATCGTGGATCTTCTCAACCTCCCAATTTTCAACAAAATCGTCGCTCTCAGCCTGCTCAGAGAAACTCTCCAAAGTTTGAAGAGCCGTGTCAGATATGCAAGAAGGACAATCATCAAGCTACTCGCTGCTGGTTTCGTTACACGCCCAGCAATAGTAAATGTGACGACGACTGCATTTGCCTACATTGCGCTGCCGTCGATGCACTGAAATCAATGGGTCGTCTTGGCGCTACTCATCATCTAACAGCGGATATGCGAAACCTGACTATCCCTCATGAGTACGATGGCACAGAGATGATTCATGTTGGTAATGGTAATACTCTTAATATAGCCAATGTTGGTAATGCTTCTTTTACATACAACTCAAGATCTTTCAAATTAAACAACATATACCATGTACCACAGATCAAAACAAATTTGTTGTCTGTGAGTCAATTCTGCAGTGATAATAATGTGTATTTTGAGTTTCACAAGTCTTATTTTCTTGTGAAGGACAAGCACACGGGGATCATTCTGCTGCGAGGACTGAATAGGAATGGACTCTATATTTTTGAAGGTGTCAACATGTTGGACAATCCAGTTAAGCCGCAAGCAAACATCTCCTCTTCTTTTCCAATATGGCACCAAAGATTAGGGCATCCTATGCTACGTACTGTGTCTCAAATTTGTCGTCGAAACTCCCTTTCAGTTTCCAATAAAGATTTTGATTATTGTCATTCTTGTCATCTGAGTAAGAGCAAGAAATTGTCTTTTTCTTTAAGTAGTACAGTCTATGAAACACCTTTAAGCTTGGTTGTGTCAGATATTTGGGTATCTCCTACAATATCTAGGTCTGGTTTCCGCTATTATCTACTCATAATGGATGTTTTCTCTCACTTTACTTGGGTATTTCCACTTGTGCAACGATCTGATGCCTTCCAAACCTTTGTTCACTTTCACAGACAAGTTGAAAATCTTACAGATCACAAAATTAAAGTTTTTCAAACAGATAATGCTTTAGAATTCAAAAAGTTTACATCATATCTCAATGCTTCTGGTATTCAACACAGATTCTCGTGTCCACATACCTCCCCACAGAATGGTATAGCAGAACGACGTATTAGACATGTTACAGAGTCTGGTCTGGCTTTGTTATTTCATGCGCATATGCCAAAAAGCTATTGGGCTGATGCCTTCACCACTGCATGCTATCTAATAAACAGATTACCCAAGTCTGTATCCGAAAGTAAAACTCCTCTAGAGCTTTTGTTTGGGAGACAACCAAATTACAATTTCTTACGAGTTTTTGGGTGCTTAGCATATCCATGCCTTAGACAGTATAATACCACAAAACTAGAACCAAGATCACTTCCTTGTGTCTTCATAGGGTATAGCAGTGCTCACAAAGGCTATATGTGCCTTCATCCAGAAACAAAAAGGTTATACATCTCTCGCCATGTTCGCTTTGAAGAAAACACATTCCCTTTTCAGTCTCTCAAGCAGAAAGCTCCGTTGCTTTGCCAAGGTAATAATCCAACTAGCACAAGTGTTTTATTATCACCACCATTTAATCGTGCTGCTGTTCAGTCTGACAATGAAGATATTTCTGCACAACGTGAGGTTCATACTGAGTCGACAACACAGGCCTTACCAACAACATCTGCATCTCAAGAGTCAGCTCAGCATCATAATTATACAGAAGATAATAGCCCAACAAATTCTGCTACGTCATCAGCTCAATCAGCTATTCCTCACAGTGGTCCTCCTAATTCTGTAGCTCAGCATGATGCTGTTGGCCATTCAATGGTAACGCGTGCGAAGGCAGGGATTGTTAAACCCATAAATAAGCTATGTCTATTTGCTTGAATCATCCACTTCACGATCTTTGATTTTATGGAACCTACTTGCTACTGATCGGGCTTCAAAAATACCTAAGTGGAAAGCTGCCATGGACGTGCAAATCAATGCGCTGATCCGCAATGGTACCTACTCGTTGGTGAAATATCAGAAAGGCATGAATGTAGTCGGTTCTAAATGGGTGTATCGGGTTAAACAACATCCGGATGGCAGCATTGACAAGTGTAAGGCCCGACTGGTGGCTAAGGGCTACAATCAACAAGCGGGTTTGGACTATGGCGAGACGTTTAGTCCTGTAATTAAACCTTGTACCATCCGGCTTGTGTTGTCTATAGCAGTGATGCATGGCTGGCAGCTCAAGCAACTTGATGTTGAGAATGCGTTTCTGCATGGCACGTTGGATGAAGATGTGTATATGAGTCAACCGGCTGGATATGTTGATCCGGACTATCCCAACCACGTCGCAAACTTCATAAGTCGCTCTATGGACTTAACGGGCGCCACGGGCCTGGTTTTGAGACTTCAGTACTTATTTGCAACAATTAGGGTTTAAGGGATCCATAGCTGACAGCTCCCTTTTTATCTTGCACTCAGCTGAATCCGTAACTTATGTTCTGATTTATGTTGATGACATAATTGTCACAGGATCAGATCCAACACAAATACAAAAGCTGATTTCAAATCTTGCTGCCGCTTTTGCTATTAAAGATATGGGAGACCTGAGCTATTTTTTGGGTGTTGAAGTTCTGCGGTATGAAAATGAGTTAGTCCTAACTCAGAGAAAATATGTCACTGATCTTCTTCGACGTACCAAATTGGATGGTGCAAAGCCAGTTTGCACTCCACTGGCTCCTTCTGCGAAGGTACGAAAGGTTGGCTCACGAAAATTTGAGGATCCTACATTGTATCGTAGTGTTGTTGGTGCACTACAATACTTGCATCGACCGAGCCGGATATCTCGGTAGCTGTGAATAAGGTTTGTCAATATATGCATGAACCTTATATTGAACATTGGGAGTTAGTGAAGCGGATTCTCCGCTATCTCGAAAAACACATTTGATCATGGCACCGCATCTCAAGCGTTCCAAGATTGTTCTCTACAAGCATATTCGGATGCGGATTGAAGTGGAAGTTTGGATGACAGGCGCTCTACTAGTGGATACTGCATATATTATGGTGGAAATTTGATTTCCTGGAGCGCTAGAAAGCAGAAGACTGTTTCAAAATCCAGCACTGAGGCTGAATACCGAGGTGTTGCAATTGCAACTTCTGAATTAATATGGATAGAGTCTTTGCTAAAGGAGCTCGCTGTTGCACATACTACACCTATTCTATGGTGTGATAATCTGGGAGCTACTTATCTGACAGCAAATCCAGTATTCCATGCGCGCACCAAGCATATCGAGATCGACTATCACTTTGTCAGAGAAAGAGTTGCGAGTAAACTTCTTCAGGTCAGATTCATCAGCTCAAGGGATCAAATCGCTGATATCTTCACAAAAGGCTTGCCAGCGCCAAGGTTTCAAATACTTCGAACCAAGTTGCACATCCGTAAACTGAAGTACAACTTGAGGGGAGGTGTTAAGGATCACAGCTCAGCAGCTGAAGACTCTCAACAGCATTAGTAAACAAACCGTGAATAAGGATACACGACCGAGTTTTCTGCAATGGTCTTTTGGCTATTTTTAAGTTCTTCTGTTACCTTTTGAATAGGATCTCTATTAGCTATTGAATAGCTGAAAAGTGTAACAACTATTTGAAACTCTCTTGATATAAATATCACATCGTATCCATCAGTGAAAACTGTGGAAGTATTCACCAAAACATATTGTTTAACTCTTTTGTAAGAACTAGATCTGCCGGACAAATAGTTATGCCTAAATTAATTTGTGGAACATAGTGCTATATCGAATATGAATATATGCCCAACTGTGATACTAATTATTTTGTTCACGGTTTTAAGAGGCACGATCTCCTTTTTTGCAGGACGTTGCTCTGAAGGTATTATTTAAGTTCGAGTGCTCAGATGACCTGCTACGATCTTTCAAACAAGAGGTAGTTCTTCAAATCAAGCTCACTGTCCTCTATAGACATGCACATATGCGTCATTCTAAACAAATTTTTCATGAGGTGTTTCTTATGAAGAAGCTCCGTCATCCAAATGTATTACTCTTTATGGGGGTTGTAACTTCACCTCACCTGTGCATTGTCACAGAGTTCCTGCCACGGTTCGTTCTTTACTTTATCTTGTGATAAAAACTTTATAATATTCTACACTCTAGCTCTTCTTTTCCATATATTAATCCGTATCGCATGGTTTACCTCTTCATATTATTGTACTAACCGGGTCTGAAATATTTATTACGTAGTGGAAGTTTGTTTCAGTTGCTTCATCAAAGCACTTGTAAAATAGATTGGAGGCGGCGTGTACTCATGGCTTTAGACATTGTACGCACTCCCAAGATAAGGGGCAAACTAAAGCATTACTTTCATATGCGTACTCTCTTGTTCCCTGACTATCATTCTTTTCGCCAACTTTTCCATAGGCACGAGGTATGAGTTATCTTCATCATTGCAACCCACCAATTGTCCATTGTGATTTGAAGTCATCAAATCTGTTGGTTGATAAAAATTGGACAGTGAAGGTACACGTTTGTTACCTTTATAACTTGTGATTCAGGTATGATAAGATATCCTCTGTTGATATAATTTCGTTGCCTTAGGTCGGTGATTTCGGTCTTTCAAGAATCAAACATGCAACGTACCTCTCTATGATGTGCGGAAACGGAACAGTAAGTACTGATTATGGCATGATTATTTAATTTTTTTCTTAAATGGAAGCTGCTTAACAAGTTACCTTCTTAATTACCCTTGCTGAGTTTGTACTTGCCACTTTTTTTTTACCTCCATCCAGCCTCAGTGGATGGCTCCAGAGGTCATCCGTAACGATCCCATAGATGAGAAGTAAATTAAATATATTTCAGTTGCTTTCTTAATAATTTCTGCTATCCAATTTCTCGAGTTTAACAAAGATTTCTCAATTTTTGGGTAATGGCGGTAAACTATATACAGGTCTGATGTGTATAGTTTTGGGGTAGTACTGTGGGAGCTTGCTACATCAAAGATCCCTTGGGATACCCTCGACTCATTCAGGTATTCGACTCGAATAAAAAGCAAGATCAGAGCAGTATGCGCTATCATAAAAAAATCCTGAGACTGCCATAATTTTCAATTACGATTTAACCACACTGTCCTCCGACGTAAACCTCTCAGCCTGAAACAAAAACTCCATCATCACCCACAACATTTACATTTTTACTTACTGAATTATGCAGGTGATTGAGTTGTAGGATTCATGGACCAACGACTTGAGATTCCAAAGGATACGGACCCAAATTGGACATCATTAATCGAAAGCTGCTGGCAAAGGTGCTTATATTATATGGCAACTATATTTGTTTTTGACCACGTCGAATAATGTGTCATATCTCGAATTCTCAATGACTACCTTTCTTTTTTTTTCATTTTGACAAAAATAGCGAGCCAAAATGCCGACCAACATTCAATGAATTACTAGAAAAGTTGAAAACTCTGCAAAAACGATGGTCTGTTCGAAAGCCGATATCAAAGACCCGCTTAGCCGGGGTTAGCGATGCAGTACCACAATGTTGATTAGCACTACTGGAATCCAAACTCATATGCTGTTAGAAATAATGTGGTCAAGGCTAGTCTTAGTAACGTTGACCTTAGTCCTGTCCTATATGTCAGTGACAGCTGTTCTAGCTGGATTAGTCATTTCCTCTCTCTGTATTAATACTATCTGTAAACTGTCTTTGTCGGTTAATCAAGAACTTATCTTCTTCTCTTTACCAATATCATTCTTTCATGGTATCAGTCGCTTGACTCGATCCAAACCTCTCATCAATTCAATAACACCGATCAATTAAACATTCAATATCAATTACACATCAGATTTCCATCAATTAAACATCAGATTTACATCAATTACACATTAATTTTTAGATATTTTTCATCAAATCAATATCAATCTTGTTTTTCAGATCTATTTTCTTGTTGTTTCTTCAATGGCGACAACAAGAAGTATGGCAAATCAACAACAACATCACAATTTCACTCATAATCCTTGGGGATCTACTTCACATTCTTCCGCCGCTGCTTCTACTTCTGATCCTTCATTGAATTTTTCTTTACCTTTCACCAACATCTCTAATTTTGTCTCCTCCAAACTTAATGGTGATAACTACCTTCTTTGGCGAGATCAATTTGAGTCAATTCTTATCTCCAATGATCTTTATGGCTATGTTGATGGGGAAATTCAAGAACCCCTTCAAGAAATTTTTGTTGATGGATGCCTTGTCAATCCAAGGTGGTTACATTGGCGTAAAGTCAATCGATTTGTAGCTAATTGTCTCAAAGCTACCTTACCGAGACTAATTCGGGTGATGTTCTTGGCCTTTCTTCTGCTCGTGATATTTGGTTATTTTTTGGAGACAAGTTTCAGTAATCAATTTACCGCTCGTCGGAGTATGCTTCAAATCGGTTACATGGAATTCGTAAAGGAAATCTCTATATTCTTGTGTATCTACATAATATCAAGAATATTCTTGATTCATTATCTGCTATAGGTGAACTAGTTAGTGAATCAGATCTTACAATGTATGTGCTTAATGGATTAGGAAGATCTTATGATAATTTTGTTATCTCTGCAAATAATCGAAACACCATTTACTTTTCTTTGAATTGAAACCGAGATTACTCAATCATGAGCAAAGTGGTTACTTGATAATTCAATGACCTTTGATTCAGCATCCTTGACCTTTTATAGTAGAAATGTTCATCATTCTCGGTGGTAGCAAAGGAAAACCAAGAAATTCATCACACAATTTTATGCAGAGTCAATTTCATTACGGGTTCTTCATCACAAGGTGGTATTCTTTGGTGCTTCACATAACACACCACACAATTTTATGCATAGTCATTTTCACCCCTGGTTGTTCATCATAAGGTGGTAATTCCTGGGTGCTCCAAATGGTTTTACTTGTCAATAGGAGATCCAATACTGATTATTCTCAAGTTGAGTATCCAGTTGCAGACGTTTAGGTCACTTTGCTCATCGTTGCTATTATAGATATGCTCGACAATAGACATACTCAATTTCATTCTGCCTAACATTGCTTCGAAGAGGAGGAGTTTCCTACTATGGATCAAGCCAATCCTATAACCACCGCCGAGCAAGAGTTTCTTGGTCTTGCACTTGGGAAATGTGTCGATTACTAATACTCCTTCATCATCTACACCTCATTGGATATCCGATTCAGGAGCAACAACACACATGACAGGAGATCAATCTTTAATGCGAGACTTCTTCTTCTTATACCGGCAAGGAGCAAGTGATGGTTGGCAATGGTAAGTCATTACCCATTTCTCTTCCGGGTCTTTGCTTGTTTGACTACACCTCTTTTGCTTCACCTTAAAGAATGTGTTACATGTCCCCCGAAATGAAGCATAATTTGTTATCCGTGGCTAGATTCACTAGATACAATAATTGCTACTTCAATATTGATCCTTACGATTCGAAATCGAGATTTATTCACATGTAGTTTTAGCTCGTGGTGCTATGCAAAATAACTTATATCCTATTTCTCATTTGCCTATTTTTTCTCGGTCTCATCATGGCTATGTTTTGTTGTGCCTGCTTCACCATCTCTTTGGCATGATAGATTAGGTCATCCCTCTACCAAAATTGTCCAATTCTTGCATAAATCAAATCAGATTTTCTTAGACTCTCCTTTTTCTTCATTTTGTGTGTGATTCTTGTCAACTTGCTAAAAGCAAAAGGTTACCCCTTTTCTTTGTCTTCAACACATTCTCTTGCACCTTTATCACTTATTCATTGTGATGTATGGGGTCCATCCCCTGTATCTTCTCTTTTTGGATATAAATACTACATCATTTTCATTGATGACTTTAGCAGATTCAATTGGATTTATCCAATGCATTTGAAATCTGATGTTATTCAATGTTTTACTCATTTCAAAAATCTTACTGAGAATGTGTTCTTTACTAAAATCATTTCCTTTCAAACTGATGGTGCTTCGGAATTAGTAAAAGGTCCTTTTAAAAATTTTCTTGCCACACATGGCATTCAAATCAGGATTTCATGTCCTAAGACACCTGAGCAAAATGGTAGTGCTGAACGAAGACATCGGCATGTTACAGAAATGGGAAATTCCTTATTGTTTAAAGCTTCATGTCCCAAGGAGTTTTGGTATGATGCTTTTGCTACTGCTTCCTATCTTATCAACAGAACTCCGACAAAATTGTTAAATTTTAAGTCTCCTTTTGAAGTTCTTTTCAAGTCAATTCCTGACTATTCTTTCATTAAGCTTTTTGGCTCGACTTGTTATCATTTTTTAGGATATTCTAGAATTGATAAATTATCTCCCAAATCTGTCAAATGTGTTTTCATTGGCTATAGTGCTCTTCATAAAGGCTATAAGTGCTATAATCCACTCTCGAAGAAAACTCATATTTCAAGGCATGTGATTTTTGATGAAACTCACCTATATTTTAATTCCTTATCACCATCTACTGTTGAGGAATGTGTCTCTGTTTCTACTCCTTCTCCCACTACCTCTATTGTCACAAGATCCAATAATGGTATTTCTAAGCCAACAAAATTTCCTGATCACATTACAAATCTCTCAGTTAAGCACCCTCTTTGCTCTGCATTTGTGTCTCTTCTTCATAGCAACCCTGAGCCTAAAATGTTTCAAGAAGATGTTCAGATTCCTGGATGGTTAGACTATATGAAAAATGAAAAAACTTCCTTAGATGCTAATGGAACTCGGGATTTGGTGTCTCCTACTCCTGAGATGAATATTCTTGGATGCAAATGGGTCTACAAGGTTAAGTTAAAAGCATATGGTAGTGTGGATAGGTGTAAATCTCGACTTGTTGATGGTATTGATTTTTCGGAAACCTTTAGTCCAGTAGTTAAATCGACAACTATCAGGATTGTTCTTACTCTAGCAGTTACCTGTAATTGGCATATCAAACAGTTAGATGTATCTAACGCGTTCCTTCATGGAGATTTGAAAGAAGATGTCTACATGCAACAACCTCCAGGTTTTGTTGATCCAGTTTCAAATCATGTTTGTTATTTAAAAAGAGTCTTTATGGCTTGAAACAAGCACCCAGACAATGGTTTTCCAAGTTTAGTGCTTTTCTTCTATCTGTTGACTTTGTTAAATCTGTGAATTATCATTCCATGTTTATTCTTCAGACTGCTAAAGATATTCTGGTCTTACTTCTTTATGTCGATGATATTATTCTAACTGGAAATTATGCATCTCTGCTGAACAAGTTGATTGCTTCTCTAAAGTCTTCTTTTCCTATGAAATAATTAGGGGATTTAAGCTATTTCTTAGGTATTGAGGTTACTAGAAAATCGGATTCCTTAACTTTGTCTCAAAAGAAGTATACTCTGGAACTGTTAGAAAAAGCTAATATGTTGGATTGTAGACCATGTGACACTCCAGTGGCAAAAACCTCTAGAGCATCCATACATGATGGAACTTTGCTGTCAGATCCACTTGAGTATGGGACATTAGTAGTAGGGCTTCAATACTTAACCCATACTCGACCTGACATTTGTTTTGGAGTGAATTACGTGAGCGAGTTCATGCATGCTCCGACGGATTGTCATCTTCTTTTGGTTAAAAGGATTCTTCGATACTAAAAAGGGACAATTGGTCAGGGTTTAACACTTAGAGCTGGTGATGTTTCTCTACTTAAAAGCTTATATCGACTCGGTTACAATGGGCCGCCCGACACTAGAAGATCGACTACTGGATATGCTATATTTCTAGGTTCTCTCTCATATCTTGGTCTTGTAAGAAGCAAAGTACTGTTTTAAAATCCTCAGCTGAGGCTGAATACAAGGCTCTTTCTGTGGCCTGTTTGAATTGAAGTGGATTTCTTATATCTTGATAGATTTACATGTGCCTGTTGCTTTTCCTTCTAAATTGTATTGTGATAATACGAGTGCCATATCTCTCTCTGCTAATCCTGTGTTTCATGCCAGGGACACGCATATAGAGATCAACTTTCATACTGTTCGAGAGCTAGTGGAGGATGATTTTCTACTTGTTTCTCATATTTGCGGTGCGAGATCATTTGCGAATCTGTTCACTAAAGGCTTATGCTTTCTTACATTCTCAAGGCCGCTCACTTGCTTCTCGAGTCTCTAATTACTTAGTAGTTTCTTTTACTTCTGAGAGAGAGTGAGTGATTTTATTTTCTTCTTGTAGTTTGTTCTGTTATTTTTCAAACCTTACGGTATGCACGTATCGGTTGCATGGTTGTGTTAGAAATAATGTGTCAAGGCTAGTCCTAGTAACTTTGACTTTAGTCCTGTCCTATCTATCGGTAACATTTGTTTCTATTTGGATTAGTCCTTTCCTCTCTCTCTGTATTAATATTGTCTGTAAACTGTCTTTGTCGGTTAATCAAGAACTTATCTTCTTATCTTTACCAATATACCAGGGGCGGAGCCACATGGAAGGCTGGGTGTGCAATTATGATGATTTAAGCCCAACCAGCTCCCAAGCCAAATTTTAGGCATTTTAGTCCATTTGCACCCCTAAAATATATGCAGATTGGTAACTTGCCCACCCGTTTCCTAAAACCTGGCTCCGCCCCTGGTGAATACCATTCTTTCATATGCACATAAACCAAGAAGAGGGGGTGAAGTAAACTGACAGCAGAGATTTATGGTGGATGCATGGCGTAGCGTAGGGTAGGCGAGCTAGCGAACCGCCTAGACCCCAGCCGAATGTAAGGGCTCACATCGTAGCATAAAATGAATTCTGGGCTTATTGTTAACAACCCAATAAGGTTTATTATTTTTTTTGTTTTTATTATAGGCCCGACATCTATTTTTGAATGGATTTTCTTTTTTTTAACTATGTTCTTCTTATAAAAGGAGAAGGAGGGAAAGAGACACAAAGTAAAGGGGAAGAAGAAGGGAGAAATTCTATTCATTAGTGTGTAGAATACAAGAGATTAGGCATCTATTTATATAGATAGAAGACTTGGTGTCCAAGATATGTAAACCCTAAACTTAGACACGAAGGGCATCTTAGTAAATAAACAATAGTTTATAACACTCCCCCTGATGACCACTTGTGGCTAAGTCATTACAAGCATACGGGGAAAACTCAAAGAGAAAAACCTGAAATTGCATAAGCATGTAAAAACTCAAAACAGTGTTGGACACGCAGATGTTGCCTCATTAAAACCTTGACAAGGAAAACCCAGTGGGACAAAACCTTGACGAAGGAAAAAGAGTACAACGCGATAAAGTCCAGTGAAT
Source organism: Papaver armeniacum (assembly GCA_023531295.1). NCBI lineage: Eukaryota > Viridiplantae > Streptophyta > Magnoliopsida > Ranunculales > Papaveraceae > Papaver > Papaver armeniacum. The sequence goes on from JAJJWW010014919.1 coordinate 12,922, forward strand.
GCACCTTAATTTGATGATGGCGCTCCCCCGATAAATACTTGATCAAGTCTTAGTGTGCAAATCTTTGAGTCGAGACTTTCCAATTTTGAAAGAACGAATTTCTTGAATGCGAGAAGATATTTGTTCGATGAAGTCTTCTTTTGTGTTAGTCTTCTAATAGTAGTGTACTCGAATCTTCAAGCTTCTCCAAATTCATTGAGAACTTATGTCTTGGTTTGCTATCTTCGGAGATGATTTGCATATGCGATTGACGTAGTTTCTTCAACAAGGTGCCAATATGTAGTTACAGTACCAAAGGTGAACAAAATTTGTGATCATACCTTATATGGATCAGAATGATATCCAAATTCATAGGAGAAGTTTATGTTGATGTGGTCTAATAAAATGATCTAGTTAATGGTGGGAATCCACCAAATAACCGAAATCGATACAACTCCCCCTTGGATGACCACCATGTTGAATTAAATTGCCTCGCTAAAACCTCGTCAGTAAAACCCAATGGGAAAAAAACTTGGACAAAGGAAAAAGAGCACAAATATCAACATTTTGAAATAAAATAAAATGTCATGTTGCCTCGTTCAAACCTTGTCAGGAAAACCACATGGGATAAAACCTGAAATAAAGGAAAAAGAGTACAACTTTTGAAGATTATGGATGCTAACTCAACTATATGAGTATTACAGAAAATGAGCATCAAAATCATAATTCTAGTCTATCTCAAAGACCAGTTTAAGCAAGCATAATTCTAACCACAGATTTAAGAAAGAAAAATAGAAATAAAATAGAATTTATGTTACTAAAGCGTGGATTTTTGTGTTTTTAAGGACTCCTCAAGAGACCTATAACGTTCAAGTCATCAACTAATTAATCCGGATTTTTGGTGTTGTACCAAATTTCTAAAAACACATTAAGGATTGTTCAACCTGACATAATCAAGTCGGATGGTTTGTCTAAATATAATTTGAATCCTACAAGGATTACAAATTTGAATATGTTCCACGATTACATTTCTTGTGTGAATGCAATATGAATCCTTTGAGGACTACCACGCCAAATGCATCAAACATGGAGAACAAAACTTTATTGAATCAATCCCAGGGTCAGAGAAAAAAATACAACCCTCAAATCGTTTTTACAACGAACAAATTTCTCGTATAACAACGCAATATATGACTACACCCACATGTAATTATTAATAGGCTAGGAATGTTTAAGGTATTAAGTTTTGGATCCAAAATTGCGTTGATCGAGAAATTAATCCAACCTAATTGGATTGTATGCCAACCAATCACATTGTCGATATTCCTCTGCGAGAGGGTTCACAACAACCATTTTTATTATTTCGTAGCTACACTAAATGAATATTCGACAACATTCAATTAAATACGATCCCACACAATTCTCAAACACAATTCATAAAATTATCGGGTACCGGTACCCGCAGGCATTATAGTCTCCGATCTTCCAACAGGAGATATGGGCGAGAATGTGGATCTTTTTCATAGACTCTGTTGGAGCACTATATGTAGCCTATATAAAAATGCTACATGATTACTAGATGTGATTGAATTTACCTTTTAAACGGCATAATTAAGCTTATGGGAAAGCTAATTGAGATATTTCCACGCCTATTTAATGGCATAAGCTTAAAGAAAACTAGATGAAATATTTTTACGCTCGGTAAATGAATGACCTTTTTCGATTTGATCAAGATGGGAGAGAAAGCGATATAACTTTGAAGTTAATTAATACCAACGTTTGGTAGTGTATATTCTCCCCGATTATGGCGAAAATATTTTCATCTCATATACGAAAATAAGTTTTGTAGAGTATTATCTGATTAATTCGAGGACATATACTCATAATAATTTCGGATTATAAACAACTCCAGTTGGAAGAGATGGTCCGATTTAAAGAGCCATAAAAGAAATTGGCCTAAAAATAAATAAAACTGTAGTCTTCTTGACATACAAAATTAACATCAACCAAGGACTTTATCGGCTACAACCAAAAAACATATAAAATATGTAAATAAATCTCCATATAATTGCGTGAACTCTAAGGCCGGTGAGACAAAGATTTTGATTGTGGACACTTTATTTTCCAAAAAAATTAAATTTTAAGATCAATTTAGTCACTACAAGGACTAAAGATATATAGGCTTACAATAAGGGTGCACCCTTTGATCTTATGTGTCCTTCGGTGTTCCAACAACAAGTGGAATAATCCGAATTTTGGAGATTATTATCACGAGGAAACAATAATTGCTCAATATCCCTAAGGAATGTAACAATTCCTTGTTTTATTGGTATTTGTAATAGTAACGATATTTTATATATCCCTTTGAGATCGATAGGGAAAAACCATACTTAATTGGCTTATTTGTTTCTTCTTGAGAAAGATAAAGAAATTATTTTCGTTATTGAATTTAGAAAAATCCATTATTGGTTGAAGAATTCAATCCTTATTGGCAAAAATTGAGATAATATGTCAATTTAGTTTCTCTCATCTTATAAAAATGATGGAGGAAAACCAATACCGATTGGAGTCTCAGTATACGGTACACCAAAATTGCATTGACAAAAAGTTAAAGAAAAAAATGTCGTATTGGTCATCGCCTATGGAAAATCCATTATGTATTGAGTTTGGTTTTTAAATCACATGATCTTCATCAATTGACAAAGATACCAAATTAATTGGCCGGAGGTTTTTCAACCATGCACGTGATTAGTTACCGTAAAAATAATTAGATTATGGTAACACCAATTTTTGGTGATTACAGTTTTATTAAACGAATAAAAACTGTAGACCATCCTTCCATGGATTTTTTTTTCTCTATTAAAAGATGAGAAAAGAAAGGAAAATCAACTTATTCCAAAAAATTGATCACCCACATCGATCCCATAAATATAGACCATATCTTTGTAGGGTTTCCAACGGATTTTAGTTATACCCGCAAACATAACTCGAGAATTGCATCAATCATAATCTCACAAAAATGGATACAAGGATGTATAAAATCCATAAGAAGGGAGTAGACGGTGATACGTGGAATATGTATAAAATACAAGGATGTATAAAATCCGAGAAGTAAAGAAAACACTCCTTCTTAATATTGATGGTGGAATAGTTCGTTCACTCCACCACTATCACCGTGTATGTGTATATACGTTCGATACAGTTTATGTCAAAAAAGAAAGATGCTCTACATGTTCAAATCAAAACAAAATTTAAAAAAAAAAAAACTTGTTGAGATATGTCAGCAACAGAAACAAACAATGGTTAGCGTATAAAAACAAAAGGAATAAAACAAAAAGTTCACAACCCCACTGTTCTTTTTGATCTTGCGTGATGCCGTGATCCGAGATCGCATACAAACTCTCTCCATATGGTTTGTGTACCATAGAAATCTACAATAAACCGATAGAAGATTTATTAGAATCCTTTCAATTAAATAAAAAAAAAAAAAAATCAAATCAAAGAGAGAGTTAGATATAGATGTAGTTAATCTTCTATGTTTTCATGGATAGAGCAAACGTGCGTGATAACGTCTTATAAAAGGAGAAGGAGGGAAAGAGACACAAAGTAAAGGGGAAGAAGAAGGGAGAAATTCTATTCATTAGTGTGTAGAATACAAGAGATTAGGCATCTATTTATATAGATAGAAGACTTGGTGTCCAAGATATGTAAACCCTAAACTTAGACACGAAGGGCATCTTAGTAAATAAACAATAGTTTATAACAGTTCTTACTATTTTTCTCTTTTCTTTTACTGTTAATTGAATATCCGGGGATTGTTTCCAGTCCCCATTAGAGTAAGTCTTACGGTGAAATCTAACGTATTTCAATAGAAAAAGTTTGGAATGTCAATTCTTATGGTTTACAAGAGGGTGTAATCTACACGTTTCCAGACCATGTTACATGATTTCTCGGAATGGTGGGTGTAATCTCTACATAATTCAATTAAATTACATAAATTAAAATATTTAAAATTTGGAATTACAGCATTGGAATACCAAGAATTAAATATTTAAATTAAATTACATTTGAACCAATAAACTTAAAAGCTTGATTAATTTTTATTAATTAAAAGGAGAACACAAATTAGCTTGCTTTTCGTCGGATTCTCAGAAACCGAAGTATGCAGAGATTCCTTATCAACCCAAGCACAAACCCTTTAAAGTAATTGAATTGATTAAATTCGTGATGGTGAGAAATCAAAAGGGTAAGAACTAGAGTTTTTTCTCTTTTAAAGTAGAAGAAATAAAGAAAGTGTTTGAGTGAGTTTTGAGAAGAGAAAAATGCATAGGAGAGTCAGTCGACTTACGGTATAGAAAACAGTATAAACACGATTTGGAATAGCGTTAAACGCTATTAAGAATAGCGTTAAACCGTTGACCAAGTCGAGCACGATTCTGTTTAGCGTCTCTTGTAGAATATTTTGTTTAGCGTTAAGTGCTGTTATGATTCGTGTTTTCGTGAATCCATCATAAGACTCAAGTTTCTATGAACAATTCCAAATGCCGAGCTAGTATGGAAAATGAAAAATAAAGTTCTTCCACCATAAGACTTGATCTTATAAAATGATTGAACGGACCAAGAATGTTATCTATTGAAGTGGATATGATATGTAAAGTTGATTACAATAGTACTAGTACAACCGTTGTCACGGTGGGAGGACTGACCGAAGAAGAATATAAAGATGGGGTTTGTCTGCGACTACTTTCGCCCCGTTTTAGATAAAGTGATACTTTCGCTCCGTTTCAGAAAAAGTGATACTTTCGTCACGTTTCAGAAAAAAATGATACTTTCGCTTCCTATCACTTTTCCTGAAACGGAGTGAAAATATCACTTTTCCTAAAACGGAATGTGAAAGTATCGCTTTTCCAGAAACGGAAAATTAGTCGATCCATAAACCAAAATATGGTTGCATGATGTGTTATGCATCATTTGTGGTGGTTTGCATAATGACTATGCATACAATTTTCGAGAATTGTGCGGAGGGAGTACACCGTTTTATTAGTTGCAACGAAAAATTAGTTGATGCATAAACCAAAATATGGCTACATAAAGTATTATGTATCATTTGTGGTGGTTTGCATAATGGATATACATTTAATTTTTTAAAATTGTGCCTAAAATGATAAATACTTCCGAATTTTTCGTAAAAAACTCTAAATTTGGTATTGTTTTTTGTACTCATTGCGTAGATTGTTTTTTCAACCATTCCAACGAGATAAAATTGTAAAATTCCAAAACACAGATTTTTATATATACTATATTAAAGTTTGTTTTCCAGTTATACCACTAAAAAAATAAGATACATAAGGAGTTATAGTAATTGGACTAAAATGGAGGGATAATTGTGTCAATTGAAAAAGACTAACCATGTACACTAAATCCAATCTTCTTGTGTCAAATGATGACTTAGATTTTACAAAAAAGTGACCATGTAAAGGTCCTCTCTCGCTCAGGATTTTTCTTTAAATTTGAAGTTGTTTTATTTTTTTTTTTGCAACATTTCACAGAGTTGGTGTTCGAACTCTGTGACAGGATTCGAACCTATGGCCCGAATCAACATTGGTACTAGCAAGGCTAATGATGTTAGCCATGGTAGTTGCTGCAACTTGTTTTCTGACTATAGTTGATGCGGAGGAAGAAGGAAAAAAACTTCAAGAGTACGTAATGTCAATCTAAGATTAGTTTCTTCTCGTCGATTAGACAAATCTGAATACGTGCTGTAATTAGGCCGACCGAGCGGCGAGGGAGGACTCTATATATGGTGACTTTGTGTCAATGTGAAGCGTGACATTTTTTTCAATTACACAAAAAAGATTGAATTTTGGTCCGGACACTTGGAAAAGACTAAGATGTCCCTCTAAATCAAATTTTACCTTTTTTCCTTTAGATATTTTCGTAAATAAACCAAAAAGAAAGGGCACAACAGTAAATGCATTTTTTATATATTTAAAAACCTCGTATATCTCAAACTACAAGTTGTATTTTTATAAATTTTATATATTTGGAAAGCCCTTTAAATTAGCTACGCAATGAGCACAAACAATGATATCAAATTTTTGTTTTTCATTTTTTTTTATTATTCTCCAAATTTTGTATCTTTTCTCCTTAAAAATTAGGCATAGCTTAAAATTAGACATATCTTAAAAATAAAATGATTGACTAAGTATAAAAAAACAACTAATTTTAAAATGAAAAGCACAACATATGGTGTTGAATCACCACCAAATTATTTGCAAAGTAAAAATATACCATGGCTCACATGTTCTGGAAAAATGATATTTTTGCGTCGTGTTTGGGAAAATTATACCGTGTGCCGTCTCAGGAAAATAATATTTTCACCTACTACGTGGAACTAAATTGTGAACACAAAATTTAGTTTTACGTCAATTTTTTCGGTCGGCCATCCCACCGTGGTAGCGGTCATCTAGTACTACTAACGATCTCAACAGCATCAATATCGATTTGGCATAATCGATCTCAATTAACAAGAAGGCATCTTTAAAAGTTAAAGTTAAGAGAGAAAGAAAATGAAGGCAGAGAATCTGCGACGGCAAAGATTCAATTAACAAGATTATTTATAGAGAACAAAAAATAATTATAAAGAAAACAAAAAAGACAAAGTGGAGAACAAATTCTTGTTTTGTGGATGTAGAGATAATGGAGCTTTCATCATTTTTTAAGATTTTAAGTGACGACATGTTTAACACCACACTTTTTTTAAGTGAATGGCAGAACATTTTCTTTTGTCAAAATTTTGTATCATATTTTTTTTTGATTCTCAATTATCACACACAAGCCATTTCTAACATCCATGTACCGCCTGTAATATAGGCAAGAGTACGTATTAGATTGTGTATGCCTAGTTCATTGAAAGAAACAGTATTAGGTTTACGCATCGACATTTATTACATTTAAGAAGCGGTAGGTAAATGTTGTTGTTGTTGGTGGTAAATTTTGTTGTTGCTGCCGGGAAACCATTATTTTCCGTCATAATGTTTATCGGTTATGTATGCAAAAACAGATCTGCTGATGGATGTTGAGGCATACGATGAACCATGTTGTTATTAGAGCAAGTCTTATGGTGGAATCCATCCATCTTCCATATTCCACGCCACCTCAGCACTTGGAAGTGTGGATGGAAGCGCAAGTGTAATGGTGGAATAGTAGAAACCCAATTCTTAATGGCGCTAAAAAAAACGCAATTCTTAATGGCGCTAAAAAAACGCCATTAAGAATGGAGCTTTTTTCTCAGCCGTTAGATTTCAACAACTCATTTTAAATCTACGGATAAAAAAAAAAAAGCAGTTCTTAATGGCGTTTTTTTAGCGCTATTCTTAGTGGCGTTCAGATGGATTCCACGAACCCTTCCACGAAACCATGGAAGGTTGCTTGGATTTTATGTGGAAGACCCCAACTTGGAAGGCATTAGACTTGACATTCCATGAATTTTCCACACTTGGAATAGCTTGGATTCCACCATAAGACTTGCTCTTACTGGGAAAGCAAAAATTCATGGCCTGCACAATACAAATGCAATGATTGGATAATGTATCAGTGCAAGCCATGGTGCGAGGAATGCGCCTGCACTATGTCTTACCCTGCTTAGTGCTTTTGCATGGACCTCGGCCCCTAGTTGAGTATCCTAACCATCACTGACTGGCGAACCAGTTATTTTGATAAATTTGGCGTCTTGTTTTGGAGATTTCCGCAATTTCCCGTGCCGGACGGGTATAGTTTATGAGCAGCTACTTTTATGACCCCTCTTTTTTCTAGAGATTTCCGCAATTTCCTGTGCTGGCCTGGTATAGTGTATGAGAAGCTACTTTTATGACCCGTCTCACAAGGCCAAGCCCGATAACCGATAGAAAATAGCAATTAAATTTATCCTTTTATCAAAATTCATCAAATTTGAGAAAAAAGATTTGGTGTGGTTATGTATGGAATCAGCAAGTGAAAGTATAGAAACATGGAGAAGTTAAAGAAAGTATGCCAAATCAATCATCGTCTGCTTCAATGACAAATCCTCTTTCCTTCATTCCTCGAGTAAGTTTGTCTCTGGGGTTTTCATTTTTTTATTAAAGTTCATATTTTATTTGATTTAATTGAGTTTTTCAGCTGGAAATTTGAGAATTCTGTTAAATTTTGATCTGAGTTTTGTTGGGTTTTTCATTTTAGTGTTCAATTTCATATTCTTATTGGATTTAATTAATTTCATATTCTTATTGGATTTAATTGATTTTTGCAGCTGGAAATTTGATAAATTTTGTTGAATTTTGATCTGGGTTTTTGTAGGTTTTTTTAGTATAGTGCAAAGGAGATTGATTTAAAGAATGAGAATGTGGATGCGGAATGGATGGCATACATTGGTGGATTCGTTCCCCTTCGGACGTTAAATCTTGCGGATTGCCGGGCTATCAATAGTTCTGCACTCTGGCCTATCTATTGCTAGTTTTAGTTGGTTTGGTTTCAAATTCATGTATTTGAAGCGTTGCATTATGACCGACATGGAAACTTTGAAGGAGTTGGAACTGGGCATCTTTGAAGGTCACCCCAACCTGATTTTAATTGGGGGCCTTCACTAGAGGACAAAAAAGGTCACCCCAACCTAATTTTGGTCATCCCTTATAAATTTTTTTTCTAAATAGCTAAAATGCCCCTAAATAATTAGTGATAATCTTAATTAATTAGTAATAATCTTACTTAATTAGAGTTGAACTTTTTTTTTTTTTTTTTTTTCAAATTTTGTGTTTGCAATTTTTTTTTTTTTTTTTTTTTTTTTTTTTTTTTTTGATTTGTATGAAAAATCGTCATGGTATTGAAGTGTTTTAGTGACGACTCTAAACGATCGTTAATGTTTATTTGTCTTAGCAACGACTCTAAACGATCGTTATTTCCTATAAAAGAGCCGTTATCTTCTTGAGGAGTCATTAATGGCGGAAATACGACGATTTAGAGTCGTCATATACATAATCAATTCCTTGACGACCCTTTGAAAGAGTCGTTATTTTTTTTTATTTTGTATATAATGACTCTAAACTGTCGTAATGGTTTTTGAAGTGTAAGTTTCATCGGTCGTTATTCTCTAAAAAGTCGTTATCTTTGAAGAGTTATTAATGGCGAGAAATGCATTAAAGGGTCGTAATAGTATTGAATACGACAATGACGACCCTACCGATCGTTATTGTCATTGAAAGTGGCGTTATTTGAAAAAGAAAAAAAATCGCAAAGGGTAAAATAGTATTTTTTACTATCGGTTTAATACACCCCTGAAATATTTTGGGTGCAAGTAAAATGTCAAGGCCCCCAATTAAAATCTCTGGCCCCCAATCAAACGAGGATATTTTGGAACAATAAAGGGAATTTTAACAAACTGCCACACTTCCAATTAGGTGTTCAAGAAAATGCCACCGTTTTTTTCAGAGTTTATAAAATGCCACAACTGTTAGTGTTTCCGTCTGGACCCACCTAATTGGTCAAAAGTTCGACGGCCCAAGATTATTCTTCACGAGATAACTACACGTGTCATGTGTTAATTTACTATCCCATCCTTCATGAGATAACCAAACCAAGTGTTTTACTTTCTCATTTTTCATTTCATTCTCTCCGTGTCTCTCTTTACCAGCGGAGCTTAGGTTAGAAAACTAGGGTTCTGAGAGGATTTGGTTTAGGTTGTGAATACGAGTAAAGGATTTCGGTAAAGTTCAAGATGAAGAAGAAGAAGAACGGCAAGAACAACCGATTGTATGTTTTACTAAAACCTAACTTCGTTATTATCATTTCGAAGAAACCCATCTCTTTTTCATCTTCTTTTTCTCTTCTTTTCATTTTGTTACTTAAATCGATGTTGTTGGATGTTAGGGTTTTGAATCGAAGCATGAGTTGATGTTTGGTTTGGTTGTTTTCGATTTTTAATTAGGGTTTAATTTTCTCTGAAATTTTTCTGTAATTTTTAATTAGGGTTTGATTGTTTCAGTCAAGTTCATAGTGAATCGAAGCATGAGTTCAATTTCTGAAGTTTTTTTTTTAATTATAGTTTTTAATCCTGATATGTAATGTAAGTAGGGCTTAAATTTTGCGGTTTTGTATGATTAGGGTTTAAAATGTTGGGTTTGAGATATTAGTGTTTAAATTTTGGGAATTTGTATGATTAGGGTTTAAATTGTTGGATTTCAGTTCTTAGAAATTTGGGGGTTTACTGAAGTTTATTTTATTTGTTTACTTATGATGCGGTGATGAAATATATTATCCATATAGAGACATCAGCGTGTTGGTTATGGACAATAATATAACCTTGTTCTTCCCTCACATGGATAGAGAAAAAATTGACCTCAAGGAATTTGAGCGAGATGTTGCGTGTTAAATTGCGCCTTTCTGAAAATGAATTTTGTAGTTTATATTGGATGATAGAACCATGTTTTCCTGAGATTATGGATAGTAATGATCTTGTTTAAGTTTTGGGAGCATGCAGTACCTGATGATAAAGGATTTATATGTTTACATTTGAATATATCAAATTCTGAATTTGGGAATGCCAATGACTTCATTGAGGCTGCAATGGAACAACCAGTGATTGTGAATGATGAGACTCCAAAGAAGTCCCATAAGAGGATTGCTAAAAAGCCAGTTTCAAAGGAAAAGTACGTAAGGAGATCCCGAGAAAAGACCGTAAGGAGATCACCAAGGTTGGAAGCTCGGTCAAGGTTGAAAACTCAAATGGAGTATCTAGGAAATTGTTTGTGGATCTGTTAAATGAAGTGGAATCTCAGGGTTATTCTTGCCTTAGTCAAGCCAGTGTTGTTTGTTCTAGCAGTGTACCAATTCAAGTGACTGAAAACTTTAACCATGATTACTGGGTTGATGCAGTCAACAAGACTGATGAAGTGAACAACAATGATGCAGGGGTCAGCAGTGAAGACGAGGAGGAGAATGTGGTACTAGAGAACATTACTGTGGATGACTGTCACCCAATTGAAGACCCAAATGCTCCACCAATATATGACAGTGATGAAGAGGATGATATTGATTATGAAGATATTGTCAAGACATATAAAGTTGGAGATGAAAGCACTGATTCAAGCAGTAGTGAAGAAGATATTGAAGAAGGTATGAAAGTATTAACCCTTTGATGTCTATTTCCCCTTTCTTTAAATGTACTAACATTTTGATGTTGTTTGTTGATTGCAGTTGATGGTGGGAGTAATGATGTTAATGATTGTACTGAAGAAATAGATGATAAAGATGCCAAACCAAAGTTTGATTACAAGAAATGGAAAGAAGACTTCAATATGCAGTGATGAAGAAGAAGAACCTTTATTCCTGTTGAAGAAGAGGTGGCTCTGTTGATCCTACTAAGATTGAGGTAAAGTATGCTTTCAATAGCAAGAAGGCATTTAAGAAACATCTTAGGGGTTCTTTTGTGTAAAACATAATATCGGTACAAGGTTTACAAGAGTGACAAAACTAGATTAAGAGTCGGATGTAGGTTTAGGGAAGAGTATGGGTGGAATGGTTTGTAAATGCTAGCATAAAAAGGCATGAGCCAACTTTTATTGTTAGGAAGGTTAATCTAGAACATACTTGTGTTGGAAATCCAAATAGTTTTAACGGTCTGCCCGATCGAGTTCGTAAAAGACGTGGTACCGTAAATGTATATGTACCGAAATCGGTTTTATTTTGATGGATAATCTTACTTTATGAATGGGAATGATATTAGTTAAGAACTAATTTTCAGATTACATGTTAATTGTCTTTTTCAAGTTCCTTACATATAGCATTGAGATTGAAACTTGAATAGATAACCCTATTTTTTGCAGCAATGAAAAAGGTGGTGAAATCCATCTAAAAGCTTCACAATCTGTGCAAATCAGGTAAGCAATGTTTTTGTTGTGTTCATTTTTGCATATTCTCGGATACATTGATGATTTGCATTGTTCTTTGTAGCATTCTTGTTTATGCGGTGGGCATTCTTTGTAGCAATGGCTCTCTTCTCCACAAGCACAACAACAATTCTCTTTAGGTAGCTTGATGACCTTGGATTTGAGTGGATCAATGGCAGAATCAAACCATTCAAAGTAGGTGCAGGTAGGATTTGAACACTTCAAGAAATTTCTCTATCTGTTTCTCTTGTGTTTGATCTTAGTAGTTGTCTTATACCATTACAAGGTATATGCTTGCATCTAGAATACATCCAGGGACAAACCTTGGACTCATGACTTCCTTGTTCACATGTTGAACATAGATCTAGGGTAGTTTCTTTGTCTAACTTTTTGTGCTGCTGGTGCTCTTGCTACTACTACTTCAACTGTTACTACTTGAAGAGTTTATCAATCTTTTACTCATTTTTATGTGTGATTGAAAAGCTAGTGTGATGAAGAAGAGTTTGGGTTCTTCACTACTATATATACAGCTTGAAAATGATGAATATGACCGTTACATGACCGTTTTAATGAGGGGTAAAATATGGATCGTCGATTTTTCTCTTAGATTCGTTCACGTGTATTAAACCGTTATCAAATGTTGCACGTTTTTTCACGATGCGGCGAGTCATGATTAACTCGGTGCTCAATAACTGGTTAATTTCGTTCGAGTTAAGCGATTCGGGGAGCTTCAACGTCATTTTAAGGGCTGATTTAATTCCACGTAAGCACTAACGGATACTAACGCCCAGGATAACTGTTTTCTCAAAAAAACGTGACGGAAAAAGTCAAGAGTGTGGCATTTTATAAACTCTGAAAAAAACGGTGGCATTTTCTTGAACACCTAATTGGAAGTGTAGCACTTTATTAAAATCCCCAACAATAAATGATAATAATTCTTGCTTTCGTGTTCAAAGTATGTTGACATCTTTTCACTATAAATCCTTATTTCATATTTACATGAATTTACTTCTTGGAACCGTTTATCCCACACTTCCAAACAAGTTTAGAATTGGTTTTCCTATTTTCCAATACTACTATGTGGTTGGACATTCCAAGTCACAATGGTTAGTTGTGATCGGTACTTTCAAGTCATATACATGGGTTCAATCGGTTATACCAATCACTAGGATCGGGTTCTACCTAAACATGTCACATACTTTTGGTCAGTCACACAAATCACTATGATCGGTTACACCAATTGCAAGGATCGGTCACACCATTCACTAGGATCAGTTACACCAATTAAAAGGATCCGTACGGGATTTGTTTATGGGAATTAAACTTTGGTGCTTTTGTGTGGTGAAAGCATAACGGAGCTTGGTGCAGGCGATATTGTGAGTGTTCTTTGCAAGGTGTCGAGAATTTATACTTTTCTGTCGTCCAAAGAATGGGGGAGAAGCAAAATCACCGCATCCTAGAGGTTGGTGGCAGTACTCGAACCAGCCAGTAATTTCTTTATTTTTCTGAATGAAAGAGTTGATATTTGTAATTTGGTGCACAACTATCTAATAGAATAATGTTATAGTTCAATTTTATGCAATGACTTTGTATAAAATGTTGTCGGAAATGCAATTTGGTCTTCATTATTTTCCAATCATGATTTGTGGCACCCATTTTTCGTGCACCCAATGCACCCACCCTTAGGTGGCATATCACGTGAACATACCTCGCATCGTTTTTTTTTTTTTCCATGTTTTCTTCTCTATCACACTGTAAAAGGTTCTCTAATGGAAGTTTATGGAAAATCATCACACAATTCAATCATGATTGGATTTTGAAAACTATCATTTTTCCATGAAAACAAACCTAAGAGATAGGTTTAGGTTATATAAGGGTAAGGATGAAGTATTCAAAATTGAGATAAGAATAATATAATCAAGACCTTCAATTTGTGGATCAAACTAAAACTAAAAAGAAAAAAATTTGGGTTTTTTCATGGTGGGCTTTGTAATTATGAGTGATTTTGTTAAGAATACTGCAGATGACTCTCCTAAAGACTCTCAACAAGCGACACTCGAGATAGTATTACAGCTAGAGTCCACAACCACACTTTACGGCATGACCTAGTCTTTAGAATCTGTTATATTATCAAACAAATCTGTAACAAATTGTTGTATGCCTCTGAGTATAAATAAATCTGCTTTCTGCACATATCAAGTGTGGAAGCATTCACCCTAATTATCTCTGCCTAACTTGGTATCAGCTTAATCCAAGCCATCTTCCCGTAAAATACCCAAAATCAAAAACCAGAAAAACCAAAAAAGAAAAACCCTAAAATATCACGGCAGATACAACAAATACTCTTCGTCAGGTACAAATCCATCATCTAGTTACCTTGAAACATACTGAAACTAATCATCTCCTATGGAAAGCTCAATTCAAACCCATCTTAAAAGGGTATGACCTCATTTGGATTTGTTGATGGAACCAAACCCAAACCAGCAAGAACTTTACCTGAAAGTGAAGCTATAAATACTGAGTTCACAGCTTATGAACATCAAGACTCTCTGATTGTTGGATGGTTGAATTCAACTTTAACCCCAGAATTTTTAAGCAATGTAGCCAGTCTTACCACTTTGCAAAAGAAGTTTGGGATAATGGAATCTAAATATGCACCAAAACCTTTCATCATCGATGAATTGAAGAAACGACTCCATAAAGATGTCAAAAGGTAACAAGACTCTTAAATCCTACTTGAATGAAGCTAAATCTTTGTTTGCTCGGTTTGAGTCTGGATGTGCTTTCTGACCGATGAAAAAACAGGCCATCGGCAATGGACTTAACCAAAGTTATGATACAATTGTCACTGCGTTAAATGCGATTCGAAGGAATGGATATCGACACCTTCTACTCTCATCTTGTCACTTTTGACATGAGAATAGAACAACAACTATCATCATTCAGACCCCAGTTGCCAATGTTGCTGTTACCAACTCGGCGTCATCAGGCAGAGGGGATCCAAGAAGGTTCAATAATCAAAATAGGGGTCCATATCAAAACAACAACAACAACAACCAATCAAATCCTCGTCAACAGCAGCCTCAAAGGAATACCCAGTTTGTTGAAAAGTGCCAGATTTGTAAGAAGAAGGGACATCTTGGAGATAGATGTTGGTTTCGTTATGACAAGCCAACCAACAACAATCAATGTGCACCAGCAGCCTACATCTCTTTACCTGGCGGGCATATGGACAATCAATGGGTGATGAGGACACGGGCGCCACTCATCATCTTCTGGGTGATATGCGAAATCGACAATACCCCATGAATACAATGGTGCCGGTAACAGGTTCATGTCCGAAATGGTAATGCATTGGATATTTCTCATGTTGGTAATGCATCTTTCACCATTAATTCAAGATCTTATGCCTTTGAAAATATTTATCATGTCCCTAAAATCAAAACTAATCTGTTATCAGTCTCACAATTTTGTAAAGACAATGATGTCTATTTTGAATTTCACACTAGCTTTTTTGTTGTAAAGGACAAGCGCACGGGGATAATGTTGCTGAGAGGGTTCAATAAGAATGGTTTGTATGTTTTTGATGGAGTTAATTTGCTAGAGCGTCCAATAAAACCATGAGCAATGTTCTCCTCTTCTCTTCTATATGGCACCGAGCGATTAGGACATCCAATCTGAGTATTGTTTCCAAGATATGTCATCGAGTTTTCTCTTCAGGTAAAAAATAAAAAATTTGAGTTTTGTCCTCTTGCCATGTGAGTAAAAGCAAAGTTGTCTTTTTCACTTAGTAGCCTTGTTTATGATAAGCCATTGAGCTTGATTGTCTCGACATTTGGGTCTCTACCTCTTTATCAAGAACCGGTTTAGGTATTATATATTATTTATGGATGTCTTCTCTCACTATACATGGGTTTTCCTCTTGTCCAAAGATCGGATGCATTACCCACTGTCATTCTCTTGCAAACAAATTGAAAATCTCATAGATCATAAAATAAAAGTTTTCCAATACGATAATGACTTGGAATATAAAAAGTTCACTTCTTATCTCAATGAGTCGGGCATCCAACATCTTTTTCATGCCCTCATACGTCTCCTCAAAAAGGTTTGGCGAAGCGTCGTATCGGACAACGTCACGAGTCTGGTTTAGCTATACTTTTACATGAACATATGCCTAGATCATTTTGAGATGCCTTTATTCTGCTTGTTATCTTATAAGCAGACTGCAAAATCTAGCTCAGAAACGAAAATTCCATTGGAATTGTTGTTCAACAAGTTACCAAATTACTCCTTCTTGAAAGTCTTTGGATGCTTAGCGTATCCTTGTTTTGAGACAATATAACGGTGATAAGCTTGAACCCGGAGTCCGCCTTACGTCTTGATGGTTATAGTAATGCACACAAAGGTTACATGTGTTTGCATAGAGAATCAAATAGAATATATATTTCTAGGCATGTTCGGTTTGAAGAAAACTCGTTCCCATTCTTATCTCTCAGCGGCAATCTCGGTGCCAAATCAGTGTGTACCTTCTAGCACAAGTGTTTTCTTTAAGCAACCATTTTGAAGCATCGTGTGCACATAATTCGGGGTGCTAGTACACTACAATCGATGTTCAGCAAAGATTCAAGAGAATGTCAATCTTCCGCAGCAACTTCGACACTCTTAAACCTGCATCATCAGTTTCGCGCTTTGACATCAATACCGCAAATTAGTGCAACAAATGCCTCCGACGTACAAAATTCAGCAGTGCTACGCCGAGGAAGTACAAAGTGGAAGAAGCGACACATCACATGGTAACAAGGGAAAAAGATGGTATTTGCAAGCCCATTGAACTGTGCCCTAAATCAAAACATTCTTTACCAGGACGCGATTTTATGGAGCCAACGTGACTTTTAATTTACAAGAAAAATTCCGAATGGAGAGATGCGATGGATGTTCAAATCAATTCCACGATTCGAAATGGAACATACTCCTTGTCAAATATGAAAAGGGAATGATTTAGTAGGCTCGAAATGGGTGTATAGGGTTAAAGCGGAACCCAGATGGCACTATAGAACGTGAAAAGCGCGTTTAGTCGCAAGGATACAACCAAGGCAAGGGATCGACTTTGGTGAAACCTTTTCACCAGTTGTCAAGTCGTACTATCCAAATCACAGTGTTGTCATTATTTGTGATGAACCGATGGGAAATCAAGCAATTAGATGTGGAGAATGCGTTTTTGCATGGTAACTTGGAGGAAGATGTCTATATGCGGCTGACCTCGGGGATATGTGGATGAAAACTATCAAACCATGTGTGCAACCGCACAAATCACTTTATGGCCTTAAGCGGGCGCACAGAGCATGGTTTTGCCGAAGTACCATTTAGTTCAACTGGGGTTCAAGGGTTCTAACGATAGTTCTCTCTTTATTCGTCAAACTCCAAACTCAATTTTATATGTTACGGTGTCGTCAATGATATTATTGTCATAGGCTCACGGACGAGATGAAATCTCTCGGTTGATTACGAGATCTTAGTGTTGAGTTTGTGTTGAAAGATTTGGGTGATCTTTCTTTCTTTTTGGGAATAGAAGTGCTCGAGGAAAGGTAAGGAAGTGATACTCACTCGGCGTAAGTATATAACGAGATCTTACGAAGAAGACAAAACTTGATGGGGTTCAAACCCGGTAAACACACCTTTGGCGGCAAATGTGAAGATTGAAGCTTGGGCAGAAAGTTTGAGAGATGCCACTATATCGCGGTGTTGTGGGTGCAAGATATCTGCATCTCGACAAGACGACATCTATCTCAGTGATCAATAAGGTATGCCAATATATGCATGATCCTTATGAAGAGCATTTGGAACTTGTAAAGAGAATCATCCCAGGTATCTCAAAAGTCTGTTTATCGATTATGGTCTTCGTTTACGTCCATCCAAAGATTTTACTTTAGAGCCTATTCTCGATCTTGATTCGGCGGGGAAAGTTTGGATGATAGACGACAGGACAAGCGACTATCGTGCATTTACTTTGGAGGTAACTTAATTTCATGGAGTGCAAGGAAATGAAAACGAGTGTCAAAGTCAAGTCAGAGGGCGGAATATCGTGGAGTTGCAATTACCACATCCGAGATTATATGGATTCAATCACTCCTTCAAGATCTTGGTATTCTGACTTCACCACCGATACTTTGGTGTGATAATTTAGGGGCAACATACTTAACAACAAACCGGTATTCCATGCTTGTACCAAGCACATTGAAATAGACTACACTTTGTCAAGTGAACGTGTTCTTTGCCAAATCTTCTTCATGTCGGAGTTCATCGGCTCAAAAGACCAACTTGCGGACATATTTACTAAAGGACTACCAGCTCCAAGATTTCAGATTCTACGCGGCAAGTTGTAACCGCCAACTACATGACAACTTGAGGGGGAATGTTAAGAATCTTGCAGATGACTCTCCCTAAAGACTCTCAACAAGCGGCACTCGAGCTAGTATTACGCTAGAGTCTGACCACTCTTTACGGCATACCTAGTCTTTAGAATCACATTATATTATCAAACAAATCTGTAACAAATTGTTGTATGCCTCTGAGTATAAATAAATCTGCTTTCTGCACATATCAAGTGTGGAAGCATTCACCCTAATTATCTCTGCCTAACTTATTTCGATTACAACCAGAGTGAGAAAAATGTGTTCTATTTTGATCATAACTTAAAATAACTAAGAGAATGATTATTTGGCAGTGATAAGGTAGGCTTCAAAAAGGAGAAATATATATTTTATTTTGTTTAGATGTTCTGCCATTAAAATCTTGCAGACAAAATTGAAGTTTATTTTTTTGTTTTGTTTTGTTAAATTTTGTTCATCCCAATCTTAAGCCCAATATGTATAATTCTTTTGATACGGTTTTTCACCATTTCGATGTTAATCGATTCTTCTCTCTGAAATTTTAGATCTGCTTGAGAATAAAACCAAAAGATGAAAAAGATAGTGATAAACCAGTTTAGCTACGCTTATGTGGATGCCACCTAAAAGTGGGTGCAATGGGTGCACAAAAAATGGGTGCCACATATCATTTTCGTACATCATACTAGAACAAACGGAACAAGGATTCCATTTAACACCCTGGAATCTTTCTTCTCTCTCTGCACAGCCAATACAGAATGGTCTTCTCTTTGCTAAAACCCCATCTTTGTCTGATCACGAAAATTCAGTAAACTCCATGATGAAAATCATTGAACAACTCAAGAACTCATTACTCAGTCATCTCTATCCGCTCTGTGGTTGGGGTCAATGTGTAATAAATTTGATAGGAATTCATTTTCTTAACTTTAAGTGAACCATTATTTACGTTTTTGTGTTGCATATCCATCTTTTCCATTAGTGTGTCATATGGTATAGAATGGTGTGACAAGCCAAACAACATGCAGTGAGACTATGAGTCACCTAACTGATGATGTTGTCACCTTCAAAATCTTAACATTATATACACTTCAGGGTGTTTATTGGATGTTCACTGACTTCTATGATATGTTCAGTTATAGTGTTTAGTCTGGAATTATAGTCAACTTTATGATCTTAACATTATTATTTTGTAAATTACTACAGAAAGAAAAGGCAGAGAGTTACCTAAGACAAGGAGAGGAACCTTGCTTACCAAGAATAGTTACCTAAGTCTGAAATTATGTTATCCGCCAAAAACTCCAATGTGATACCCAAGAATAGTGCAAGTCTGCTAAGTTTCAGTGTGATTTTATCAATCCACCATGCATGAGCAGTGTTAAAGAATTTTGAGAAGTATAACGGTCCAGGCCAGTCTCGAGCAAGGAACGGTTCCAAGCTTTTTTGACTTTAGCATATCTCGCGTCTAATAATTCATCTTGACGCTGCTGTAGTTCTTTGTTTGCTCCATGAAATAAACGTTGGCTATGACGAGTGGAAAATATTGGAAATCACTACAGGAGATGCGATTTTGCATTAACTTAGATTTTTTCTCGACCAGTGACTTCACAAATTTATCGTCTCTTGAAAGTTTATTGGCTTCACGAGAAAAACATGAACCAATCGATGCAAATGCCCTGCCATTTACAACATATTCTAGCGAATAACACAAAACCTCGTCGTCTTGATTTTCTTCTTTATCGAGAATATGTTCGGTGCTTTTATCTGTGTTCTTCTCAGGTAAAACACTACCCAAAACAGCACCATTGGCATGCTTCAGAATTTTCCTTTCCTCCATGGTTATGCTCGTAGCAAGTTTATCCATATTTCTTATTCCATAGCCTTTATCACCTGTAGTATGTGTAGTATAGTTT
This sequence comes from Papaver armeniacum, assembly GCA_023531295.1. Lineage (NCBI taxonomy): Eukaryota > Viridiplantae > Streptophyta > Magnoliopsida > Ranunculales > Papaveraceae > Papaver > Papaver armeniacum. The sequence goes on from JAJJWW010014919.1 coordinate 33,115, forward strand.
CCACTGTAATGTGCCGCTATTTTAGCTAGATTCTTAAGCTCTATATAAACACGCACACCTGAAAAAAAATTCCTACTGCAGAATAATCATTAACAAGATGCTTGGCTAGTCCAAAAATTTCTTTACTGGCATACCTGAATGCAAGAGAGTTCACATGGCAAACAGTACTATTAACAAGCCAGCTGTTACCAGGATCAATCTTCAAAACATCACTTACATCCTCTTTCCCCAACTTGTACCCTTCGGTGCTCTTGTAAAGAAGTGCACGTTGTACTAGGACAGCAACATCTTCGAAGTACTGCTCTGGCACCTGCAAACTGTCGTCAACTGTCTTCTTATACTCCTCAACTTATTGGAACAAAAAGCTCCAGATGCCATAACTTCCATACTTTCTGTAGAATTCCCAGCTTGTGCTTGTTGCACTACATTCAAAAAAATCCACTTTGTGACATCAGCTTGTTGCCCTTGCTTTTGGCTTTCCAAACCTGTATTTGTTGCAGTCCGAAGTTAAAATTCCAGCAGGATGTGGTGTAAGTCCCGATAACCGCCTTTACTACCACCATTATCACAAGGTTCTGCATTATCGAAAACCTGAGAGGGTTGACAAAAAGAACTTGACTCTGTATCCCGCGCGTTGCTGCTATTAGAGATGTTAGTTTGAACTAACTCCAATAACACAACACTTTGCTGGTCCAGTTTCTCGTCTGGTCGTTGGTCTTTGTCCTCCAACTTCTTGGTCAACTTATCAAGCATGTGTTTTGTACTGGATGAAAATAATAATGTACTATCTGAACGCACCTTATGTAGGAAAGCATCGAATCGCATACCATCAGATCGTACCTTGTCCAGCAGTGCATCATACTGTAACTTTCGCAGATGTTCATCAATTCTCATTCGATCAGTAGGAACCTTTTGTAACAACTCAGTTAATGATGTCTCTTGTCCATCCAAATCGAAGCAATAGATCGCATAAACTGAAGTTTAGCAATTTTATCTTTTTGATACTTCTTATAGGTCATCGACCAATAAGATGATGCCCTTGTCTTGCTGGAACTGATAAGACGAAGCTTTTGTATTTTCTTCACGATAATAGTATTTGATGATATACTTCCCACGATCAAATAGTAATAAAAAATAATCATAAAGGGGAGATTAAAACAATCCCTGTCATGGAGTTTGCTGTTGAGTAATACCTTGGAATTTTCAAGGTGTTTAAAACTCACGTCAGAGTGATTGTGCATTGACATATTTTCTTGAAATCTTCCATAATCATCCTGGCAACTGCTTCAGTTAGATAACTCACCCCATTAGAGAAAACATCAGTTTCTTTATCAATGATATCATCCTTCGCTTTTTCTAACGGAACGAAAAACTCTCGACTGAAATTCGTGATCTCCTGAATCGTTGGTTCTGTAACCTCAGTTCCTCTTTGAACTGTAACCTCTGAAATTCCGACCAAGTGAAAACTGGATGGTGCTTTCATTGAGAGTAAAGGGATTAACGGATTCTAACTTCTCAGCAATGTGTTCGACGTTCTTCTCAGTAATATTTTGTTCAACAATCTTCTTGGCGTAATCTTCGGTTTCTTCTTGCTCGAATAAGAGATCTTCCAGCAGAGCTGGTGACGCAGCAAGTGTAGCTCTGACTGCTCTAGTTGAACGCCGAAAATCTTCTAACGCAGCAGCTAAGCGCGACCGGCGTGTTGGTGTTGGACTCGCAGTATGTTCTATGTTGATGTGCTTCTCTGATAAAACACCTCCGAAAACAAAACCATCACCAACCTCTGTTTGCGCAATTGCAGAAGCAGTGTTACATGAGTCGATATGCTTGTGAGATCCGAATCGAGAACGAAGTTCAGAACAAAATTCTTCCCTTAATGGGAACTTTTTACCGATTCATACAAATTAATGCCATCACCTTTAAGATTAGTAATGTTTAGCATTTTAGAACTTTTGTACCATGTAAGCTGAAATATTGATCAGCTTGAAAGATCCATCCTCAGAATCAACTCCATCAAAAGCTGGAAATTTTAAAGTGGGTAACCTCAAATTCGTCGTTTCTGCTTGATCGATAGACCTAGCTAGCTCCAATAATACCACCATTGTTTGTGTTATTATTATCAGGAGGTAGTTGTGGTTCACGTAAAATAGTTCTAAGACGAGTTTAACGACTGGGCGCGAAAGTGGTCATATCCTGCTTCCTTGATTCCAGGAACTCTCAGAGTCTGATAGTTGGAGTCTTGTAACAACGTTGATGTACTTTGATGAATAGCGGAAGCGAAAAGAAAAAAAGAAAAAAAATTGGCTAAATTTGAGAATAGCAGAAGACGACGCCGATGACTAAGGGTGCACGGTGCAGTTGAGCCGATTCTTGGTGAGACCGGAAATTTTGTACCCAGGACCTCGGTTCCTATATTTTTGGACGGTACATGCCTTGTACACTCGGTTCGGTACCATTCCGGTACCAGTGTCGGTTAGGTACCAGTCGGTACTTACCCGAACATATATTTATGTCATTTTCAGTTTCAATCTAAGTTTTATTTTTGTTTTTCAATATATTAAAGTAATATCAAAGTTTCTCAATCAAGAACAAGTAGCAATAACTTCCAATAACTAATAAGTAGCAACTATTAGCAAACCAAAGTGCTGCCAAACAACCAAGTCTTGAAAATCTTGGAAAAAAGAACAAGTAGTAGTAGGCATCTCTGTGTAGACATCAATAGCACACAAAAAACACATAGCGACTAAAAGTCTTGAAAATACGAAGGAAAAAAAACAAGTAGATATCACAGCCTTTTTCCATTGCAATACTGGATAAGTGTCTTGAATCTTGATCTCTAATCCATGTCAATGAGCAGCACTTGTGGTGGCAATGGCATTATTGTTGATAGGACCAAGAAATATGTTGCAAACAAATAATAGCAGAGTTAGTATTAGTAACTATTAGTCTATAATCTATATCTGTCTTGACAAACACAAGCAATAATGTAATATGGATATCATGATTTTTAACCACCGAACATTCGGCTCTCAAGATGAAATCAAGGAAACAACACACACATTTGTTAACATAAAATCAAGAATCTCCTAAAGAATCATTAACAAGAACTAAATTAAAAATCTAAAATGAACCTAAAACCCAATATCTGAAATCAACCAATATAGAAATCAAATTAGGAACCAATATACACACATCTCTGTATAATTAAATTGAGGTAAAACCAAACAGTTCATAAGGAACTAAAAAATAATGAAAAATCAAAAGATAAAGAAGATAGAATTCTTACCAAATCCAAGCCAAATCGATCAACAACTCATGCAGAAGGAAGAAATCTTAACTACAAAAAAAATCGATAACAACACAAGTATTAGATTATTAAAAATCTTAACTACAAAATCCATTAGTTTACGTTTCTATCAAAATACAAAATACAAATACAAATCTTAATTACAAAATACAAATCTTAATTACAAAACCCTAGGTTGAAATATCAAAAATATGAGAACTAAATCAATCTTTAACCTTTGAATCAACACTTACTTACCCTTTGAATCAACACTTGTACGTAACTAATGGATTCGGAACTTCGGAACTCTGGAAGAAGTGGAACTATAACTCTGTTAATGGAGTTAGCTTCTCTCATTCTGGGATGAGAGACGGGAAAAAAAAAAGAAGAAGATAGAATCGAAACCCTATAATATAGGTTTATATACCCACCTCTAATCTATGGCTATTAATCATCTATAATCCCCTAAATCTGACTCCAGAGATATTAAGGACTTTGATCCGATGCAACCGCAGTACATGTATTGGGCCAGGTATTTTGTACCCCGGACATCGGTTCCTATATTTTTGGACCGGTACACCCCATTCCTCGGTTCGGTCCAAAATCGAATGCGGTTCCACCGGTTACAGCGCGTCGTCGGTCGGCTCGGTTCTATGCACCCTTTGGAGTGACAAATGTTATGATCCTATACCTTGAAAGGGTTTTGAACTTAGACTTTAAATGGAAAACAGTTGAAGAAGATGAGAAAACAAGAGAATAAGAAGATTTAGAAGAGAAAAGAAGAAGTCAGACGAAGAAGATGAAAAAGATAATTGTATTGCTAGGTTTGAATGTTTACAGAACTCAGATATATATAGTTGTTGTAACTTCCTAAGCAAGAATACTAAAGCATAAGCCGACTTTTAATAATAACTATAACTACTTAAGAACAAAGTAAATAAGGAAAGCATGTTTAAGGAAATAGTCGTGCAGAGGTGTTGGTGTCACAACATTTTGCCGATTCCAAATATTGTAGGCTAATATGTACATTCCTATGAATCCGTGTAACGAGTTTTATTTGGAAAATCAAATTCGATTTACTGTCTTTAGAATCTATATGTACAGTTCATATAAGACAACTAATCTTACTTGAAGCACAGTTGCCTATGGATGTTTTGTATGTTACTTTCCAAGGATAGACATAGGTTAGACCATTACAATGTGAACTCCTAGAACGAACATTGAATTTATTGGCGTGGCTAAGTCCTATGGGCTAGATTGAATTTCTTTAGATTGGCCAAATGTGTTGCAAATTATGAAAAAAGTGTGGGAAAAAATTAACACTCAATCGGCTACTTCTCTCTCTAGCATTTGCTCATGCGGTCAACTTCTCCAGTAACGAGATTGAAGCATTGAATAGTGCGGCGCTCAAAGAAGTGACCAAAGCATTTGAATGGTTCGGCGCTCACAAAAATCACAAAATCTAACATTTGAATTTAAGCGGAATCAAAAAGTAACCAAAATGCTAAATGGTTGGTATTTCGAGGAAAAATCTTGAATGATTCGGATAGCGTGGATAAGCTTGATCTAGCGGCTGATATCCTTTATAAGACTTAGGAGGTTGCCCATCTTTGGCGTGGATGGCCAATCTGGCACTAGATACTCCCAGCCCGCAAGACTTAGCCTTATGGTTTATTGGATAACAGACACCTCTACTCTTTACTTCGGCTGTGGTATGAGTAACTACGTATCCTCAAGCTATCCTAATGAGCTTTTGCTAAACTAAAGTTAATTCTAATATATTAAATAACCATTTCCTCAAGCTATCCTCAAGCAATGTATACCATATCGGAATATGGAACCGATACTATATTCCGAAAAAACCAGCTCGGCTACTCCGTGAAACAAAGAAAACATGACCTTGAATAAGAGGCTCCTGCGTATCAAAAAAAAAAAAAAAAAGAATAAGGAGCTCCATTTTGATGAAACCCAATCATGTATCCATCTAGGCACCTCCAAAGATGAAATTATAGTGAGACATGTTCTCATTCTCATATTAGGATGAAACAAAAGTGAACAAATTTCCATACATTAGGATGAAATTAAGGAAAATACAGACCCAAATCTCTGGTAATTAAAGTCTAACTGCAAATTAAATGTTTTAATTAAACAAGTCTCAACTAAAGAGGCCACCATTACCACACACTACACCACTTAAGTCTTGAACTACTCATTCATGATCTTCACTTGGAGGTGAAGCATCCTCCATCAACTGTAAAAGAATGGTCTAAATTAGAAATTAGGAAATCAAAAATTAACGAAAATAAGATATATTACTATATATATATTTATATATATACTCATCACAGATACACTTCACTTGGGCTAAGAAGTCTTCAATAAGCAATCTCCATGTCAGGAAACTGGTGCGGAGACGTTTCTCGGCCTCCATGGCACTCAACACATCCGACAAGCAGTGTTAAGCTTCGACCCTCCATAACTGTGAAATTAAATGGAAATTTATCATTTTATTTCCCCCATGATCTGAAGTAAAGAAACCCCTAAATTAAAGTAGAGACCTATCAAAACTAAATACAGTATGTTATTAGGGTTTATATTTTGTAACTTACTCTCGAGCAACAGCTTGGCCGCCTCTACAAGAGATATGAGTTCCTGAAAATCCAGCGGGATCTTCTTTCCTGCTCGACGGAATCACAGTCACAAACAAAGAAGTCAACAAGTTTATTTTTTTACTTTGAAATATATCTATATTTTGTCCTTCTAAAGTCAAAAGAATAATGATCCTGGTGAAAAATCCATATTCTATGATTTGACAATATAAAAACCAAATGCATTAAGCAAACAGAATATTGGTAAGAATACTAACAATCTGTTTGAGATAGCAGTAGGCAAATTCTTGAGGGCTAGAATTTACAGACCGTAAATCCATTCCCCAATGTAATCGTAACCATCCCCTCTAACCTTCTCATCTGAATGCCCTGTCTCATACAAAAGCAAATAAACAATAGAGCTCTTGTTTGACAGGATTTACCAAAAATAGATCATGGCACATCCTAGTATTTTTTTTTTTTTTTTTTTTTGACCTAAAGAAATTTATACATCTAGTATATATCCATGAGATTTGATACTTGTAAAGAAAAGAAAAAAGTCTTGCCAATAATTTAAAAAGTATGCAAGACTAACGCAGCAAAGGAACAAAAAACCAAATTCTAAATAGTAACATGACAATTCAAACAAAAAATATACTGAAAAATACAAGTCCAGCACGCCTAAGAGTCCGACCGAATAAACTGGAGCGAGTCGAGCGACTACTCCTTCTTTGTTTTTAATGAAAAATCCATATAGTTACAGAGAAAGAGGGTGAACATACAATTAAATCTGCATTGTCTAAACGTCTTTGTCTCATAATCAGCATTTAAAAAAGGCCCCAAATAAACTCACAATTATAGAGAAAGAAGCAAAATCCATTGATTTTCTTTTAGTTGAAAAATGACTTAAATGACTTACCTCGGAGATGGCAGCTTCAACAGCAGAATTCAGCTGCTCTTCTAATTTTGCCCAAGAATCATTTGCAGAGAACTGGTGTGGTTTTAGCAAATACAGCAACATGATTAAAAATGATAACAAGGAGGAGAGGTTTTGTTTTGTGCAATGAAACTTGAACTTTTTTTTATTTATTTGTTTTGAACTGTGAATGTAACTTGATTGAAGACAAGAATTGGTGCTCGTTGTTTTTTATACAACTGGTTATGGAAAAATGCATAAAGTGTGAATTCGTCAAAGCACATGATACAAAATCATTTTTAGAAATGGGCACTTCATATGTGTTTTTACATTGTCATTCAAAACACATGATACAAAATCATTTATACACCTCAAGTGAGATTCATATTCATGTTTGAATCACAATATAACTAAACAAGCTCACTTTCAAATGTCAAACAATGTAATGAAACAAATACTCAGTCTTGGAGGATGCAGGGAAAAAAAGCATAAAATTCTTATCAAAAGAATAACTAAAACTCTAAGAAAATTGTTTGTTCATAATTAAGAATATTCATGAGCTCCCAGGCTTCTCAACGTCAAAGAATTTCTTTATTCTTGTACTCCAACAATTTGGTGCTCTATGCTCCTTTACCTACACAGATTGAAAAGAGAGACAAGAAAGCAAAAATATGCTTTGGTTTCCTACTCGAATTATCAACGGAACTAATGTTATACACTTTTGTCCAGTATCGAACTACGACTTAACTAGCAACTTGGATCAATCTTGGTACTTTCCATATATTAATTACTGTGTGCATCAGAAAAAACTTGTACTTTTGAGATCTAACTGAATAAAAGAAGCAGTGAATACAACTTTTTTTTTTTTTTTATAATAAACAACGGTCTTCAACAAGGCTAATGGTCCCTTCAACAATTGGCATGAGCCAAATTGGAGGAACAAACCGGTACATGGTAGAATTGTTTGTTTTTACCCAGAGGGCAACTTCATGAGCCACAGAGTTACAGACTCTTGGTTGAAAACTAAATAAACAAGCAACTAAGCTAGAAGAGAAAAACTGAATATCCTTGAAAATAACATATGTTCTAGAATCTCCATCAAACAGGCCAGCAGAAAATTGATTGATCAGAGTCTGAGCATCACTCTCAATAATGAGATGAGTAAGCTTTTGCTTCACAGCTTTCTTCAAGGTTGCCCAAATAGCTCTGGCTTCAGCTTCTTCAACAAACTTTACTTCAAAAACTGTAGAAGCACAAAAGGAGGTAGTGTAGGTGAAGTCCCTCATCACATAGACTGCACCATTATGTCCACAAATATCATCATAAGTTCCATACGTATTGCATTTATCCAACCGATGAGGTGGGGGCATCCATTTGTCACAATAACCAACAGGGATAGTTTGGGAAATAGCAGGACAGGGTTTTCTAGTTAATAACATAGCTCTAGCTCTTATCAAAACAGTAGAGTGGTTTTCTTTGATGTTTTGAATAAACAAGTTATTTCTACTTTGCCAAGATGGACCAAAAATAGCTACTAAGACACTAACCACTTTCGGGAGTTTAGAAGCTCAGGTTGACTAACCAAAACTCATCCAGTCAATGAAAGAATTGTTCTCGAAGACACGAGTGTTAATGCAAAGAAGAGAGGAACCAAACACGACTAGCAAAATGGCGTAGAACCAACGCATGCATAACAGACTCATGTGGATCATTACACCTAAGTACGATCAATGAAAGCATACTCATTCTAGTATGTAAAATATTTCTAACGAGTAAAGCATTTCGGTGACTTTCAGTAAAAACTTGAATTCTGTAAGGAACATTTATTTTCCAAATGCACTTCCAAAGAGCTACAAGGGGAGGGCCTGAGCCCTCGAAGTCCCAAGTAAGCAGATTTAGAGGTAAATCTACCATTCTTTGAAAGTTCCCAAGCCCTCCTATCAGGAGTGCAAATCTGGCTTAAGGGAATGGAGACAATCTTCTCAACAAAAGCATTATCAAAATGGGTGTTTAATCTATTAACATCCCAAGATATGGTAGAATGATTAATAAAGTAAGAAACTTTGATAGTGGGATCAGGAGGAACCAAAGGGTTTGGGGTAGCAGAGCCCAAAGAAGGGATCCATTTGTCACACCAAGGGTCGATAAATTGACCATCTCCCACTATCTAGGTGATAAAGGTTTAATTAGTTCCTTAATAGCATGAAGATACTTCCAAGTCCAGGAACAATTGTTATGACACTTAGCATTTAGAAAATATGTTCTAGGAAAGTATCTATCTTTAAGGACAATGGCCATAAGATGAGTCCGGATTCTCAATAATCCTCAAGCATTCCTAGCTAGCATGGCAAGATTATTGAGCTCGGATTTCGAAACCAAGGCCTCCTTCGGACTTAGAGAGAAAAGGATATCCCACCTAAAAGATGAAGTTTATGTCTTTTAGGTAAAGGTTTCCCACCGAAATTTGCATAAATAAGAATCCATTTTCTCGCAAAGGTATTTAGGAATGAGAAAAGCACCCATCCGATAGAGGGGATAACTCCAGCCAATATGATTTGTTAAAGTAGTTTTAGCGAGTTTGAGACATGAAGATTATGAAGCCAAATATAGATTCTAGCATCAACGATCTTGGAGAATACCCATATAGGGTTGTATTTTAGAAGCTTGGAACACGATTGAGTGCGCAAATATTTTTCTCCTTAGTCTCTATTACTTATATCAAGGAGATTAGAAAGCTGCTGCCTAAGATGTTCATGTATTTTCTTGCTAAAGAGAACTTCAGACTTGTCAAATTGATTACTTGGCTGAGGCCAAGTGAGTACTTTGAAGGTACTCTTGATAGTACTGAAATCTTGAATAGTGGCCTTGGAAAAAAGTAAGGAATCATCAACAAATAAAATATGTGTCACGGCAGAGCATTCTCACACTTTTATACCTTCAACCGAGATCTTTCAAGTAAGAACATCAATATAAGAGGACAGAGCCTCAGAACAAATAATATAAAGGTAAGGAGACAGAGGGTCTCCTTGTCTTAATCTTCTCTCAGGTTTTATAAGTCCAGTAGGACTACCATTTAGGAGAATAGAATAAGAGAAATAATAAATACACTGATTAATGAGTTTAACCCAGTGATCAGAGAGACCCATTTTTTGCAAAACGTTTTCAAGAAAGAACCATTCTAACTTATCATAAGCCTTAGACTTGTCAAGCTTGATAGCAGCAATACCAACTGCTTTATCACGATGGTTGACAACATAAATATCCTCATTAGCTAAAAGGATATTATCAGATATACTTCTTTTAGGAACAAAGGCACTTTGGTTTTGGGAAATTATGTTGTTCATAAAGGGTTTCAATATTTTAGCCAGAGTTTTAGATAGGATCTTGTAAATGAAGTTACAAAGTCCTATAGGTCTATATTGAGAGACCAACTCAGCTAGAGGGACTTTAGGGATGAGAGACTATGTTGGTATGATTAAAGACTTTAGCTATGTGGCCAGTTCTAAAGCAAGTCTTAGTCATATCAATAACTGCATCCCCCACAATGTCCCAATGTTTTTGGTAGAAAAGACCAGTGAAACCATCAGGCCCATGAGCCTTTCCCCACCAACACCAATTTGGAAAACAACATTTTAATCTCTTTAGCGAGAGAAGAGAATTTAAGAAGGAGTTATCATCATCAGAAAACTTCACGGGAAGGTCCTGGACATCTTGAAATTGATGGGGATGGGAGGAGTAAAGGCTTTTGAAATAATCAACAAAGGAGGTTCTTATACCATTCCTATCAGTTAGGATAGTACAGAAGGATCCTTAAACCAGCTAATTGCATTTCTTTTTCTCTTGAAGAGGGTGAACCTATGGAATTAGGGTAAATTTTTATCACCTAACATAGCCACACCTCCCTGGATTTATCTTTCCAGTAGAGTTCCTCTAGATTGTAGGGATATTCTAGTCTAGCTCTGAGTCTAGAGATGGCCCTAGAGTCGGTAGGAGTAGAAGTTTGGATTTCCACTAATTCCTCTCCGGTAGTAGAAATATTAGTATGTATATTGCCAAAAGAGAAGACTTATTCCAATCACGTAAACCTTTTTAGTGTTAAAGAGTTTGGCTTTAAGCTGATAAGCAGGAGATCCCACAATATTAACAGACCAAGAGTTAGCTATAATGTTTCTACAAGTGGGATCCTCAATCCACATAGCATGAAGTGGAAGGGCCTAGGCATAAAAATATCATCAAAATTGAATACAACTAGTTTGGTTTGTATAGGCAATTCAAGTATTCAACTGCGAGAGTGAATTAAGTCCATTAAGCCCTTTAATTAAAATTGAATATTCAATTGTCATTTTTAGGGTCCGTTGAGAGGTATGATTCAATTATAGGAGGAACGATGAGTGGGTTAAACAACTAGATATGGAAGAAGACACTATATAATGCAATTACTTGTTTTACACAACTATGCGAACAATTGATAAGCATGAAATTCATTTCTCAATAATCATACTTTAAACTTATTACTAGAAGTTAAAACATTAAATTGATAACGTAACTTTACTAGATATAAATTAAGTTTTAAACAGACACCACCGATTCACCGAATCACCAACAAATTTTTGTTTTTTGTAATATTTGGTTGATGAAAATGTTTCTATTGTTGAAACCCTAGAGTCAGAGATGAAGACAAACCCAAATCTTAGAAGAAAACGAATTATAGCATACAAAGTATGCTAACTTCCTAAGATTTTGGGAAGGATTGCAAGTGAATTTTGGTAAGATGAAATCTTTTGCAAAGAATACTTGAATGAAAGATTAAAAAAATTCCTATTCACGTTCATGATTATGGCTAGTTTTAGGAATATACTCGAATATATGAAATAAATAGGTACTTGGGACGGGAAGAAAGAACAGTAATGAGCCGGTAGTTTAGGTGGGCACTGAGCTAGGCGAGTAAAATTTTGGAGGAATCCAGAGCCCGCCTGTTCACACTAATCGAAGTCAGCTGGCGACCTGAAGGAGTTATAACAGATTTGGGTTATTTCGGTATGTCATCGGGCTCAGGTGAATGCGGAGGCGTAGTATTTTCGGATAATATTTACACACCTAGCTTAGATTATCAGCATCTCCATGAGTTTATTAGAGTAATATTTTAGATGATGTATTTTTGATAAGGAGATTAAATATTTTGTATGGCATTATTGCTACTATTTTTAAGGAAAATTACATAAACGTAAAAACATCTCTCGGTATATAAACAAGACCTGAATAGCCCTCCCTACCTTTAGATATATTATATAAGAGGGTCTTATACTATTCTTACGTCTCTGATCCCAGCGAGATACTACGACTTGATCTCTCTTAGTTGATCTCATCCACAACCAAGAGTTGCTACGAT
>JAJJWW010014920.1:0-50640 GCA_023531295.1 Papaver armeniacum
TGGTAGGCGAGAAGATGTTTAAATTACGGCCTACGGTGATACCGCAAGTGCGGTGTCGTGATGTAGCTTCAGGCACGTACGGGTCGAACCACGAGAGACTTGTGGTGCCCTTATGTGATCTAAGGCTTGCTACTTAGCTGAATTTCAAGTGACAATGTGACAGGGGTTTTATGTGCCGAAATGGCTGATTTGAGTGTGAGTGAACCTAAACTAAGGTATAAAATAGTGACAAGGGTGCTTGGGTGCAAATCCACCACTAACTTACACTATGTATTCGGCTCATGAGATTATTCTTATTCTTATGCTAGATAAAGGCGAGTGTCAAGTACGCCTTAACCTAAAGTGTTTCTCCACTTGACGGGTTGATCACAACTAAAGAATACTTCCAAAGTATTACTTGTGCGATTAAAGTACAAATAATCTAAGGTTCATAATAACAACTGGTTTGAATTGGGTTGTAGCATAAACAACACGAGGGGAATTCTAACTACGTGTGCATCCATGGCGTTGGTATGCCTTTGGAGAGCAATGTGTTGATACGCTTTCCAGTTAACTCTGTCTTAAACTAATTAAGCACTCAAGAATAACACATGAACTATGAACAACACAGTGATAAGCTAGGGTTTCATCTCAAACCCTAGCACTTTGAATTAAAACATGATAATTAACAAAGAACACAGAAATAATACAACTATTGACTGCCCTGGCTAATCCAGGCGTAACCCATTTCATCTTCTTCACTCTCTATTTATACATGCAGAGCAAACCCTAAAACAGCAAACCCTAATTTCAATTAAAAACAGAAAATACAACGAGACCATACTACGAATCGTCTGCTCCTTGTCACGTCGCCTCGAGAGCTCCCTTGATGGATTGATTGGTCATAGTACTAACCCTAGTTTTAGTTTTCTACGAGTTAGCTTCTAGGGTAGAGAAGCTAAGAAAGAGAAGAACTAACTCTAGAGAGGGGTGCGGCTGGTAGCGGTTGGTTGTTTGATGGTGACAAGAGAGGAGAGATGGTAGCGGAGATGGTGGTGGTGAGGGTGGAGAAGAGTTGGTCGGGTGAGGGCTGAGAAGAGCGAGCTCTCTCCGCTCTTGTCGGGTGAAAGGGGAGAAGGAAAATGAGATTAGGGTTAGGCTTAGGGGCTTATATAGGGGCTATGCTGTTGGCGGAGTACATCGAAGATCGATGGGAACAACTGCACCGGCGTAGGATCTTGCGGGAGAGATCTGAACGGTCGAGGTTGGTAGCGGTTTTGGAGCGATCTGGTGTTGCACGGAGCATCAAGAGATGATGTATAGTGAGGGCGGCGGCAGATTGGATGTAATGGGCGAGATCTCGACGGCTCGAGTGGCGAGCTCGGATCGGGTCACGGGTAGCTCTAGCCCATGTCTTGAGATGAGTTGCTACTTGTTGGGTTTGCAAGCGTTTCTTGTGGCGGAGCTTTGGCTCTCTGCTCCATAGATGCTCGACTTCAATTCTTCGCTCTTTGGGCTCCTCGGATTCTCAGAGCTTTATTTATTACCTAAAAACACAAAATTAATTAATACAAATATTTATTCTTGAAAACAAAGAAAACACGAGAATGCGGGATAATATACGATTCTTGAGCACAAAAGATGAGTAAAATGCCAATAAAAAGGTGTATAAATATGCACTATTTGGCACTCATCAAATACCCCCAAACCTGAATTTTACTTGTCCTCAAGTGAAACGAGAAATGAAGAAATCCTAACTATACCAGCATCGTAGGTCTCTCGAATGCATTTAGCGTATGCACTAAGCCTTTAAACCCCTAGGTGTCCCTAGTGGACGAGTTGTAGTCTCGTGAGGGTTTACAAGAGGTGTACCCACAAAACCTTCTCCAACTTCAGAGTATAAAGAGTTTCAAGCCTCCAAGAAGCTATGAGGACATAGAGTTTACGCATGCTAGTGAGAAGTTAGAACTATCGAAGAACGCATTCTCATCCTTAAGTCTTTGAGCGAGAAGTAACCATACCATATGAAAGAACTCGGATTCGATTGTGATCATAAGCCTCGACTTCGCCTCACCATTAGGTTTTTATGATAATTGCACTCAAAAGATCGCTTTTTTAGTCTCTCATGTGTGCGGGCGGGAGTAAAAGAGAAATCCGCACACGTTGTAGGTAAGAAGGATAACCTTAGAAATAAAACTGGAGACTCCACAAAAGTGTGGACAAAAAGAATCTTTTTCTAATGATCTCTAAGAGGGGAAAATCAACCATTAGTAAGGGGTGGGAGTACTCACTCACTTCTCACCCGATCGGCAACTAACATCACTCTCTCATAAGAAACCATAGAAACGTCTTCAATCTTCGGTCTTCGGTCTTCAAATGTTGATGACGAACTTCTAAACTTCACAAAACTTGACAATTTTTTAACTTTTTCTCAAATTCCTTGTTGTTTGGATTTTTCTTTTAAACTCTTCTTTACCATGGTGGTAGCAAAAATAAGAAAATAAACTACAATATTTTTTTTTTTTTTTTTTTTTTTTTTTTTGATTTTTGATTTTTGATTTTTTTTTTTTTTTTTTTTAATTCTATAATAAGTGAAAATAAAAATACAAATACAAATAGTGAAACAACTAACTCCATGGACAAAGGACTTTATCACTCAATTTTTCCACAACTTGTATTGTCTTGATTTTATAAATTTTATTAATTCTCATCCTATTTTCTTTTCTTTGTTGCACATAAACCTTGGACTATATCAATTTTTCTTTCCGTATTCTGATTCTTCTCCGGTTGCTGACGATGATGTGTTTCTATGGGTCTTGCTGATTGAGAGGGAGAGTGATGCTAACGGCAAATCGGTATTTAGAAGGAGTTTTCATCTTTAGACGTCACCCTCATGATTGACAAAAACTAGCACTCAAGAGATCAAAAGTAGTCTTTGAAAATGGTGCGAAGTTGGGTAGCTCACCATTCCTACCGGAATTTACGTAAGGTGACACACACTCTAACAGACTTTTCTAGAAAGTTGCAAAAAATTGAAGGTTGGTGCCTCACTTGATGTAAAATGGGTAGTCTCCACTATGGGTGATCACAATTCTACTACCGAATATCTAAACAACACCTAATTAGCCCTCAGGTATGGTTAAATCCAACTTTAACGCTCTAATCAACTAAGAAACCCGATTGTGTTCTCGGCACTTCCAAGTTCTGTTATTTGGTCGAGAATCTCTATGTAAACATAGCTAAAAGCATGCTAGTGACTCTAAAATCTCTAAAGTTGGAGGTTTTACAAAAGAGTTTTTTGAATTTTTGATTTTTTTTTTTTTTTTTTTTTTTTATGAAAATAAAAGGTTAAAAAGACTAAAAAAAACTCTAAATGCAAAAATATGCAAATGCACCCCCAAACCTAAATCAAACATTGTCCTCAATGTGTCACAGATAGGAAAAATTTAAACAGTCACATACCGAGAGAACTATGCTGATAATAGAAAAGGGAAGAGATTACCGGATGTCGGCGGGAGCAAGGTTGAGCTTCATTCGTCAAGGCAAAATCCAACATTCTCGGTGGTGATTATATCGGATTAGCACAAAAAAATGCACAAGAAGACTCAACTTAGATTCAAGAAAAGAAAATTTAACAAGTCTAAAAAGTTGAGGGTTAACCCAAAAAATAATGTACGAAACATCAACATGAAAATGGGATTTGGTTTATGTGGGAATTTGGTTTGTTGGGAAAGTTTGGTTTATTTGGGAGGCCCGTTTGGTTCTTGTGGGCTCAATTTGGTTTGTTTGGGATTTCTTTGTTTGAAACCCAGAATTTGTAAAACTTTACAGCCCAGTTGTGTAGCTTAGTTGGTCTGGCCCAGCTTGGTTGCACAGCCCAGATTATGTTGAAAATGTACAGCCCAGAAGTTGGGCTTCAGTTTGGTTGAGTTGTTGTGCAAAGCCTAGTGGACAGTGGCTCAGTTAGCCCAGTTGAACTGGGTTTCATGTGTAAGCAGCCCAGTGGGTGGGCTTCAGTGAGACCAGCTGGTCAGTCAGCCCAGCTATGAAGGCTTCAGTTTTGGGTGTGGGCTCTAGGTTATGCTCAGCCCACGTTTTCTCAACCCAGTCACGAGAGCAGCTCAGACCATGCATTGGCTATGCACAGATTGGCAATTGCACTCACAAGTTTAGCATACAGCACAAGTTTGCACAGGTTGTGTGCACAGGCAGTTATAGGCACAAGTTTGCAAATGGGTACAACACAGAGAAACCGGCCTGGTGATCCACGGACACACAACACGGCTCAGCACGGTGATGTGCGAGAACAACAATGTATATAGCACAATGAAGATGCGAAATTTCACGAAGCATGCGCAAGGTTTTCACGTGGTCCTGGGGCACTTAAGCTTGGCTTTGTATCTAGCTTGGTATCCAGGTCTTGCTCAAGCTCACATACTATCAATCATTCACTCATTCAAGGTTTTAGCATGCGTCGCAATGGCTTACAATCTCAGGTATGCAATTTACAGGGCATCATGCATAACATGGTTCACACAGCACAAGGATTACAAGATGCAATTACCAACCTCAGGTCTGCAGCACAGGTTTGTGCAGGCAAGGTTATACCCAGCACTGGTAATGCACAGATGAGCTGGTTAAGCTTTTAAAAACATGCTACGAGAGGGTCATTTGCATCTACTCAATTTGAGCTCTCGGGCTACCATGCTCGAGTGCATCAGCTGGGTTTGAAACAAAATAAGAAGCCTGTTTGTAGCTCAACTCACAGCTTCAGGGGGCTGGAGTTTAACTCAGGGCTGAAGGTACTATGGTCACAGTACATACAAGCTTATATTTCAGGTTATGAGCATCACTCAGCAAGAATTTTTAAGCAAAGGCACAAGGGCAGAAGTACAGAGCAATTACACCAAGTTGCACGGCAGAGATGCTCTAGTTCTCACGGGGCATACATGGGATACGGGGAAGTTCGGGCTTACCTCAAGAAGCTGGGCTTTTCCATGGTTAGCTCATTTGCTCGGCCACTGGTGACCTAGCGGCATGGCGGTACGTAACTCAACACCAAAGTTTAGTAGCTGGATTGAACCCAATGGAGCAGACTAAGCCGGGTAAGATGTTAAGTGTGATGGTGAGTGCAATGACCACTATCTTACGGCTCTTTTACTTCAATGGATGTGCCTGAGATGACAAGAGCACACAAGGCGATGCTAACTACAGCTAAATGAGCTAAAGCTACACTAACAGCAATGCAGATGAGCAAAAATGATGCAGGAATGAAGTTACAAGATGATGCAAGGTTAACAGCAAGTTACAAGTTACACTAAAACAGATGACTCTAAGTTACACTAAAACAGAAATGATTAAGCCAAGTTTCAAATCAAGTTACAAAACTAAGTTATACTAAAACAAAAATAATACAATAAGAATATGTACAGGGGAGAAAATTAGTAAAGCTTAGCCGAAAATCACAGGGCACACGCCAAGTCCCCGGCAGCGGCGCCAAAAACTTGGTAGGCCCGAAAGAATGTTTAAATTACGGCCTACGGTGATACCGCAAGTGCACGGTGTCGTGATGTAGCACTGGGCACGTACGGGTCGAACCACAGAGACTTTTGGTGCCCTTATGTGATCTAAGGCTTGCTACTTAACTGAATTTCAAGTGACAATGTGACAACAGGGGGTTTTATGTGCCGAAATGGCTGATTTGAGTGACAGTGAACCTAAACTAAGGTATAAAATAGTGACAAGGGGTGCTTGGGTCTGCAAATCCACCACTAACTTACACTATGTATTCAGCTCATGAGATTATTCTTATTCTTATGCTAGATAAAGGCGAGGTGTCAAGTCTGCCTTAACCTAAAGTGTTTCTCCACTTGACAGGTTGATCACAACTAAAGAATACTTCCAAAGTATTACTTGTCTGATTAAAGTACAAATAATCTAAGGTTCATAATAACAATCTGGTTGAATTGGGTTGTAGCATAAACAACACAGGGGAATTCTAACTACAGTGCATCCATGGCGTTGGTATGCACTGTGAGAGCAATGTGTTGATCTGCTCAGATTAACTCTGTCTTAAACTAATTAAGCACTCAAGAATAACACATGAACTATGAACAACACAGTGATAAGCTAGGGTTTCATCTCAAACCCTAGCACTTTGAATTAAAACATGATAATTAACAAAGAACACAGAAATAATACAACTATTGACTTTATACTGGCTAATCGGGCGTAACCCATTTCATCTTCTTCACTCTCTATTTATACATGCGAGCAAACCCTAAAACAAACCAAACCCTAATTTCAATTAAAAACGAGAAAATACAACGGACCATACTAAGAATCGTCCGCTCCCTTGTCACGTCGCCTCACGAGAGCTCCCTTGATGGATTGATTGGTCATAGTACTAACCCTAGTTTTAGTTTTTCTACGAGTTAGCTTCTAGGGTAGAGAAGCTAAGAAAGAGAAGAACTAACTCTAGAGAGGGTGCGGTGGTAGCGGTTGGTTGTTTGATGGTGACAAGAGAGGGAGAGATGGTAGCGGAGATGGTGGTGGTGAGGGTGGAGAAGAGTTGGTCGGGTGAGGATCGAGAAGAGCGAGCTCTCTGCTCTTGTCGGGTGAAAGGGGAGAAGGAAAATGAGATTAGGGTTAGGCTTAGGGGCTTATATAGGGGCTATCTTTGTTGGCAGTACATCGAAGATCGATGGGAACTTGCACCGAGCGTAGGATCTTGCGGGAGAGATCCGAACGGTCGAGGTTGGTAAGCGGTTTTGGAGCGATGCGGTGTTGCACGGAGCATCAAGAGATGATGTATAGTGAGGGCAGCGACCGTTGGATGTAGCCGAGGCGAGATCTCGACGGCTCGAGTGAGCGGGCTCGGATCCGGGTCACGGGTAGCTCTAGCCCATGTCTTGAGATGAGTTGCTACTTGTTGGGTTGCAAGCTGTTGCGCGTGAGCTTTGGCTATCCTGCTCCATAGATGCTCGACTTCAATTCTTCGCTCTTTGGGCTCCTCAGATTCTCGAGCTTTATTTATTACCTAAAAACACAAAATTAATTAATACAAATATTTATTCTTGAAAACAAAGAAAACACAGAATCTGGGATAATATCTGATTCTTGAGCACAAAAGATGAGTAAAATGCCAATAAAAAGGTGTATAAATATGCACTATTTGGCACTCATCATACTTGGCTCTTAGCTAAGACTTGTTACAATGGTGGATGGAATTATAGCTGCTGATGTTATAGGCTCTGGTGGTGACTTAAACTGGAGAATGTCTCAGGTGAAGATATGGAGCTGTTGTTGGTGTTATATGATGAATAGATGTATGTTTAGGACAGGGTCTGATGAAGTTGTTGCTTTACAGCTGAGTTTGAGAGCTGGATGAACTGACAAGAGCAGCTGCAGTTGGAATTATGGTGTTGCAGTGTGTAGAGTTATAGAGAATTGAGGTGCAGCTGCAGATCAGATGGAGAGAGTCTGTGATGGTGATGATTGCAGTTGTACATGGGAGGTTGATGCGTGTCGTAGGTGCAATCAAATTAATATCTTATTTCCACTCAATTAAAAATAATATAATGGAAGTCAAGTTCGTTCCCACGAAGAGCAGGGAGATTTAGTTGTCAAAAAGTGTCACAGTGGGGGTTTGTTTTTGATTTAAAGTAAATAACAAAGCAATTGAAAGTAATAAAGTTTGCAAGCAATGGAGAGAAATATGATTATGGAATCCTTCTTCGTTAATAAACCGTCATCAAGTTATTATATTCATCCATTAATACAATTAATCACAAATTATTACCAACTTAGTGGAATAACGACTAGCTCAGTGCTATCCCTAAATTCCTTAAATCACCGGGGTGCAAGCTCTCAATGCAGTTATATTCTTGAAACCACCTAGTAGTAGCTCATTCAAGGTGTAATTTGTCCGAATGCTTTATCTTTTGTGAATTATAGATTGATCCTAGTAGTTAGACTCTTAGATCAAGGTCCACTTTCTAGTGCTATTTATACACACAATCGCTATACAGAATCCCTCTGCAAGGTCTTGGTTCTCTACTTTTGTATGAATTATTCGACTATTACTTATCTCCTAACTCAATACTAGCATTTGATTTAATCAACAAATTAATTCAGTTGGCCACCTAAACAATCTATCAATCAATCAAAAATATTTTAATTAGTATAAACAATCAATAATCATGTGAAGAACTTCAAAATAGATTTATATAATAACTCAAATCATGTCTAGAACTTAGAATTCATCCCCAATCACTAAGAAGTTTAGCTACTCATGGTACTAACAAAACCAATGAGTTTCATATTATATAATGGAAAAGAAATAGTTACGGTAATGAAGAACGCTCCAAAACCCTAGCTTTTCTCCCTTTTGTTCTCCTCTCCAAAACTTGATAAAAGATTATAAGATCTTTTATAGAAATATCTCTTATATAGGTGTCCAAATTGGGGTTGTGCCCTTGCACCGAATCCCGGTCAAAATAGCTTGCAAAAACGTTGCTGAATTCCCATAATCAATCACTTCCAAAAGCTAGCCGTGTTTTGGAGTGGCGACACAAGTAATTGGGCTTGCTTATAAGACTAAGAAGTCCGGCCCATAATCTTCTTTGGCTTGTCGGTCATGCGAATCCCGGCACCCTATTACCCATATTCTCCTCTCCATCGAGTCACGAGATATACATCCCTCCGAGAAAAATATTTTCACCTGGATTTTATTTTTTTCCGGTCAAAATCACGGACACACATGTCATCGTGAAATTCCAAAGTCCCTGGATTTTGATTTTCTTCCAAAACTTCCGCGGCCACACTCTGTCGGTGAAAAATAATTTCCCCGAGTTTGGTTTTCAACACCATACTTCCTCGGCAACTATGGTGATCGTGAAGTTTGTATTCAGACAAATCTCTCACGTATACTAGGCTATCCGTGAAAACCATCTTTCATCTGAGTTTTTCTTCTCACTCGAACTCCATCTCGCTCGATTCAATATCGACCGAAGAACTCGACTTCTATCTTATATCACCACTGCCAAACTCCATCGATCTCGGCTTCCATCTCCACATCACCGCCATCGCTATACACCACCATCAGTTCTGCATCTCCCATGCTCGAGCCTTTCTCACTTGAGATCCATCATCAGCTCCGTCAACTGCCACCGCTGCACACCACCATCAGTTCTTGCCGTGACTGAGCAGCAACAACACAATTGATTCCATCTTTTCTCGAAACCAGTATAGACCACCAGCATCTCTCTCGGTTCAACTGAACTTCCTTTGCTCTTTTTCAATCACCGTTAACAGCTCAACTCCATCGTATCCACTGTTCTCTTCAAACTCTCACCATGACAACAACAACCATCGGCTTCCTACTCGTCTCGCTTCATATCGGTCCGCCTTGATCATAACAATGAACAATGGCCATCTTCATTCCATTCCCTGAAATGGTCGATCTCTCTATCTTCCATCTTCTTTATCCATCTCCATGCAACCAGCTCCATCATATTCATCTCTTCCATTTTCCAAAGCTCCATCCTTGAATCGATAATCACAGCACACCCCTCAATCATCACTTTCCTTCCTGCAAACTTTGCAAGAATGTAGCAACCAATTCTATCCATTTTCTCAACCTCAATCACCAGCAGCAACAACACTCGTATCCACCAACCACTGCTCTTACTCGAGCTTAAAAATCTCCATATTCATTGTGCTAGTGTCGACCTCATCATCCACGGACAAGCGAACTCCGTACCCAGTTCATCATCAATCATGGCAGCAGCATACCAAGCTCGAGTTCTATCACCAACTCGACGACCAATGATAGTATACATCGAATCCTACAGCTTCCATCGAGTTCACCTCCTACAACTATCCATAGAAGCAATCAATAACTCAACCATATGTTACTCCTCTCTCTGTGTAGCGAATCCTGATGAAGAGCTTGCACGAGCTGAACCAGTCGGGAAATGTGTTGAACAAGAAGGTGTAGCCCATAGTAAATTCTGCTGGTGCCTTTATAAATTTTGTGCCTCAAACATATTTGGACACTTTGACATGCTTCAAATGCCCATGAAATCTTCATACGATGTCTGAATGACTCCTTTCTTTCGCCATTGACTTCGTCTTTTCGTCCTCTTCAAGATGATAGCACGCACTCCTAGATTCGAACGCGTTAGCTTTGGTCTTTGGCCCTTCTCCGTTTGCGGCTAACTTCTTTCTTTGCACAATTAAGTGCATATTCACTTCTTTTGGATGATTCACCTAGCAAAACATAAATAAGAGAAAACAAGAGTAATATACAATAATTCGCAAGAAAATATAGCAAATACTAGCATGGATTCGACACTAAATATATGCAAAATATGCACTTAACAAATTCCCCCACACTTGGCTTTTGCTAGTCCTCGAGCAAACTATCTAAAATACAACAACTCCATGAGGTTACGGTTACTCTTAGCATGAATAACAGGCCTTTAAACCCCTAGGTGTCCCTAGTGGACGAGTTATAGTCTCGTGAGGGCTTACGAGAGGTATACCCACAAAACCAGCTCCAACTTCAAAGCGTTCTAGCTTCCCAAGCATCCAAAGAGCTATGAGGACATAGAGTTTCGCATGCTAGTAATAAGAAGTTAGAAATACCAAAGAACATATTCATTCTTAAATCTTGAGTGAGAAATAACCACACCATAATGAGAGAATGCGTGTTTGAGCGATCAATAAGCATTTCGCCTCGACTCACGCCTCACTTAAAAGGATTTTATGATAATTGCAATCAATAAGACGGCTTTTTATGGGTCTCACATGTGTGCGGTAGGAATGAAGAGAGAATCCTACACACGTTGAATGGTGGGAAGGAAACCTTCCGAAGTATTTCTGGAGACTCCACAAAATCGTGGAAAATAAAGATATTTTTCTGATGATCTCTACGAAAGGAAATCAACCATTATATCAAGGATGAGAGTACTTACCACCTTCACATCCGATTGCAATGATAAAAGCACCACTCTCACATCATCCAATAGAAACGTCTTCCTTCCACTAGTGGAGAAGGGGGTTTTAATGACCCACATCCTCGAACCTCAATAGCGGTTAACGGACTGTGGACCGATCAAAGCAGTCCTAGATAGAGTAAATTTTCGGAGCACAGATTAGAGCGTTAAAAACGGTCGTTGTATAAAAATTTTAATTACGATTATATCCCCGAGTCATCAACCCACACCGCGACTGTGTTACCTAGTTGAATCACTGCTAGTTTTCTTAGGCGGGACCCTCCTTTCCTCTGCGATTGCGTTACCTATTGGAAATAAGTGCAATAAATATTATGGAGACTGTAAAAATGACCAGAATACCCTTATTGAAAAAAAAAATAAAGTAAATATTACGGACTGTGAAAATGACCATATTACCCTTATTGGAAATAAGAGCAATAAATATTATAAAGACTGTGAAAATGACCAGACTATCGTTATTGAAAATAAGTAAAGTAAATACTACACTCTTTGAAAATGACCATATTACCCTTAATGGAAATAAGTGATAAATATTATGGAGACAGTGAAAATAACCAGACTACCCAATTAACGGTAATAAGTAAAGTAAATATTACATACTGAGAAAATGACCATATTACCCTTATTAGAAATAAGTGCAAAAAATATTATGTAGACTGTGAAAATGACCAAACTACTCTTATTGAAAATAAATAAAGTAAATATTATATAATGTGAAAATGACCATATTACCCTTATTGGAAATAAGTGCAATGAATATTATGGAGACTGTGTAAATGACCAGGCTACCCTTAACAAAAATAAGTAAAGTAAATATTTCGTCCTCAGTTCATCCGAACGAGAAACTCAGGTCCAACTCTAGTAATCTTTGAACCTATGATGTTCAATTCTGATATATTTCGTCCACAGTTCATCCGAACGAGAAACTTAGGTCCAACTCTAGTAATCTTTGAACATGTGATGTTCAATTCTGATATATTTCGTCTTCAGTTCATCCGAACGAGAAACTCAAGTCTAGCTCTAGTAATATTTGAACCTGTGATGTTCAATTCTGATATATTTCGTCTTCAATTCATCCGAATGAGAAACCCAGTTCAACTCTAGTAATCTGGGAACCTGAGTTCGTAAATGCTGATACTTTATAACTTCTGTTCAACTTTCGATTTCTCGAGATTAATTACTCGTTATTCTGATTTGTTTTCATTATTCAGATTCATACTCTTTCTTATATATTATTTAGATTTGGTGTGATATATGCCTCAAGATATACGTAAACTACTAGATTTTTCTTCCCAAAATTAGGGACCTCATATTACGATGTCACATGGTTCGGTAAGTGATAAGTGATAAACTGCACCACCTAATTTAAAACAAGGAGAGCTGTGCGATGAACTTGTTTGTGACACGTGGTAAGAAGTTAACCATTGGATCTTATGAAACCAATCAGATGGGTGTCGAAGACACTAGTCGTCCAGCTCTGCTGCACTGTAATAATGGGTTTCTATTTGTTGTTAGAAGAGAGAGAAAATGGCGAAATCGAAACCTTATCCGCCTCCTCACCCCATCTTCTCCTCCTTCGACTGAAACCCTAACACGCTCACCCCATCTTCTTTTCTTTCTACTGAAACCTAACACACTAAATCGAAGTAGAGTTATTACTTTCGATCTACTTCGTAACCAAATCTTGAGTTCTTAGAATCAACAATAAGGAGGCAATAACCCCATAGTTTCAACCTTACCAGAACGCTGCTCTTTTCTCCATCTTCTTCATCTCCCTCCTCCAAATCATAGAAACAAAACCGTAATCCATATACCGATAAATCAATACTCTAATTTCTTTGGAAATTTATTTTAATGGAACCCGGTAGATCTCAAGTTCTCTTAAGATTTGGATTGAAATTAGAGTTTTGATTTGGGGGTTTTGTTTGGGTTTCTTTTGATTTCATGGAAAATACGTTTGGTTTGATTTTCTACAAACTTTATCAGGTAAAGTTAGGGTTTGTAATCTATTTTCTCTATTTTCAATGTTTAAGGTAGGGTTTGATTTTGTGGATAGGGTCTAAGTATCAGTTTTTTTTGTAGCAATCAGTAGAAGAAGATTCAACATCTTCACTTGCATTTGTTGAAGCATCTCAGGTATAACTTCTCCCTCATCTTTCAATTTTTTGTTAACGAAATTATAGAAGTCAATTTGTTTTACTCTTGTTCACAATCTCTATTTTTTGGTTAAATGCTCATGTGGATTTGTATGTTTACATTCATTTTATGTATAGAGGTGGTAATGAATCTAATTTATTATTGATTTTATAATCTGGATTGAAATTGGCTTAGTTTTTTTACTCGTGCATTGGTAGTGTTGGGAGTCTTTGAGTGCATGTGATTGTGTTTAGTATGTGGAAATGTTGGAGTTGGTGTTGGTGAACATAGGAAAGCGTTTTAGTGGTTTTGATGTTGCTCTTGCATTTTGCAGTATTCTTATTTTGTATATCAGAAACAGTTGCATACATAATTTGACAATCCTTTGAATATCTTCCACAGTTCACTTGACAGTGGTTAGACTTAATGTGACTTTTGCAAGTTAAAACACCAAATGTTAAGCTCAAATTTGTATTTTTACTAAGAAGTAAATTTTATCGGATTTAACAATTTTTTGTGTTGCTAACTGTGTCGTATATAGTGTTTGTAGAAGTGTCGGAACTATGGTTCGGTTGAAGTTGTGTGTATGCGAACTAGCTCTTGTTGTCTTGATTATGGTGGAGTTATCAAGTGTCATGGATCTAACAGCGGTATCTGTAATTTTGCTGTTGGCTAATTTGTGTTGGCTTGACATGAAAGGTAAATCTAGGATTAGGACTATTTATACCGTATGTTAATGCAAGTGTTGATATGGTTAATGATAGTGAGATACTGTGTGAATGTTTTACATTGGCTGGTACATTAAATATGTCGATGCTAGTAGCGGAAAATGAATGGGCTATGGTATGACGAGACCCTTGGCTAATCATATCTCAAATTATATGTTTACAGAACTGAAGCTATCTAGCACTTGGTATATATTAATGTATAATTCGTTTGACCACTCTACTCTTACCACGTGGACGGCTGCGGGATAGTATGTAATTGTTGCATTCCGTCTCAGTTCACTTGTCGGGTAACAAAACTATTCTCATTTCCTTGCAATTTCGTATAGTCATCTGGTCGTACATTTTTAGTACTTTTAGTTGGAAATATTGTTTGTGCCAAGTGGACTTTCGTACCAAAGCTTGAAATATAATTGGTTTAGTATTGGTTGTTGGTTGCAGCTCAATGGTGGATACACGATAATGGGATATTGGGTTTGAATGTTGATGTTTTGAAGATGAAGAGATGGTGAGAATTGGGTCTTGTTAGCATTGATTTAGTTTCGTCTTAGTCTGATAAGTATTTGAAGATTTACTTATGTGAATTTTAACATTTTTAATAAGAATTTTTCTGATTTAATGACGTTTTCAACAAGTTTTTTAGGGAGTTGTTCGTAGTACGTTTTCTTTCTCCTTGGTCTGTGTTTACTTGATAGATTATCTAGTTTTTTTGGGTGTTTTAGATTATCTGGGAATTATGCTTATTTTTTATTTTGATTTGCAGACATGGGTTTTATTTGATTCATGGACTACATGAAGCTAGAAGATGTTGAATGGTGGTAGAGATTCTTACAACAAGGAAGTCTGCTAAGAGCTAGTAGTGTGGTTAGAGTCGTTAGACCCGATTTGAATCTAACTTAGTCTCCCTAAAGTCATGGTAATTCTTGTACATGTTTACATTTCCTATTTTACTTTTGGTACTTTTCCTACAAAGAAATTTTTTCTCTATGGTTAAGAATTCGGATCTGCGTAAATAATCTGAGGCCACGAGCCAAGTGTATCTATTGTCATATATGGTTTGATGAGAAACTAGAGCCAATTGCCAAGATGTTATTTGTTAGTTTCTTAAATATTAAATCTTTGAGTTATGAAACATAATTGGTAAAAAACTTGACCATGATTTGTTTTTACGTGTTGTAATATGTTTCGGGAGCAAAGACGACCTTGGGATCCTCATTCTCTTTTCCAGTTCATTCACCAAAAAATCAAGCGGTGCTTGTGTTTCTTTGTGGATGTCTTCCGGCTTTGATTCGGAACAACAAGCGTGGAGTTCTTTGCATTCGGGCGAGGCAAATGGTTATTGAGCATTGAGGGATGCACTGGGTTCAGACAATGTTAGGTTTCAAAGGTAATTTTTTCTAACATTTGATTAATCTCAGGTGCATGTTGGTATCAACTTTGTGTTGGGAGACATCAGTGAGACATGCTCTCTTGGTATCAACTTTGTGTTGGGAGAGACTAAATGAAAATGCTTTAACAACTTTGGTATGAACAAATCCGTTTGTGGATATTGAGACATTCAGATGAAAACACTGAGTGGGAAACATAAGTAAATCCTAAGTTGATTTCTATTTCAATGGCTACAGGACCAACTTGAGGAACTTGAAGGAAAAGTAACCTTCTCACTTGTCGCTTTCTTTCTTTTTCTTTGTTTTTGTTTGACAGGAAATACGATACATATGTTCATAATTTTAACCAAACTTGTGCGGGAAGGATGAAGCCTTTAGACTACGTTCCATGGCTACAGGACCAACTTGAGGAACTTGAAGGCACTACCATGACAGATTTCCGTAGGCTGGCAATTGGTCATTCCTTCTCGGCAGTTTCGTACAATGCATATTTTGTTAATAGCTATCTTTTTTATACAACCGAAGCTGAAAAACACTTTGTTACACAAAACAGTGGAGTTACCATGAATGCTTCTACTAGATTCAGAGCAAGTGTCAGAGATACTAACCTGGTTGATGATGATACTACCTACTATGGCATTCTGCAAGACATATTTGAAGTGGACTATGGAATTTTTACAGAAGTTGTTTTGAACTGTGATTGGGTGCGAATGGCAGACAAAGTAAATGGATCATACGTGGATGCAGATACAAAGTTAAGGTTTGTAAACTTTAGGAAGTTTATGAACAACTCAAGAGAGGTCGACGAGCCAATCATCCATGCTTCTCAAGCTAGACAAGTCTTTTACTGCCGAGATGTGACAAGGCGACATTGGAATTTGGTTTTGGAGTCTCCAATAAGATCGAGACCCCAACAAGAACGCTTTAGAAGATCCATTTGTCTTCACTTTGGAGCGCAAGTGAAGCTCTGTCAATTTTGGCAACTTTTGGAGAAGATGAGTTTTGGAATGAAGATGCTCTAGTTAAATGATGAGTATTTGGATGAAGATTTTCGGGTACAAAATTGATATTCGGTACTTGTATAGTTTGATTTTATTTTTTTACATTGTTTATGTACATTGAGATTTGAGCATTTATTCAAATTCTTATCTTTGTCGGGGAACTACACGAATGTGGATCATGAAATATATGGAATCATAATGTTTTGTCGAGGTATGTATATTCGCAATTCTCTTCATTACTTTGATGATTTTAGCTCAATCTTGTATATAATTTGTTAAATTATTGTATTTGTAGTTTTTCTTTTAACTTGTTATTTTGTTCTTTGCATTTTCATACCATCATCATTGTCTTAGCAAAATAAGATTAGTCATGTATTCTCGCATAGTAAATCTTCTATTGTGCTTCTCGGTTTAGCATTTCACTAACATGTAAATAACCATCTTTAGGCTGCTGAACTTTTTGATTGTGCTAGCCATTCTGATTAATACATGTTGTAGAAGTGATTATAGTGGAAGGACTGATTCGCTAGTTGACTACGACTGTGGTTTTCATCGAGAAAAGAGATACCCAATCCAGCATCAGGAACCAGGATTCTGTTTATAAGTGTTGTGTGTTGTTTCTCTGTTAATTACTTGTTGCTTTAACTCAA
This sequence comes from Papaver armeniacum, assembly GCA_023531295.1. Taxonomy (NCBI): domain Eukaryota; kingdom Viridiplantae; phylum Streptophyta; class Magnoliopsida; order Ranunculales; family Papaveraceae; genus Papaver; species Papaver armeniacum. The sequence continues at coordinate 16,901 of JAJJWW010014920.1, forward strand.
CATTTGGGTTAGTTACGATCTGTAGAATTGATTACCAGCTCTTGAACATTAAACTGCAAAAGCTGACTTGTCGTCATCTCGATTACATCTCCTTAGTGTTAACCGAGCTCATTTGTGTTAGGTGTTAAACATTTGTTGTGTGGTGTTATTTTCACGAAAATTGCATCTGTAAGGTGGTAAGCATTGGAGTTGTTCGGTACTTTGCATATCATACCTTATTATACTTTTCCATAATTGGTTTAATTTGGTGGCTGATATAAATTTGAATGTCTGCCATCCGTATGTCATATTGTATGTTGTCTTTGCCATCATATTTGACTTCTTGGTTGTTAAGGACCTTAAAGTTTGCTATGCGTCTTCGATTTAGACACATTTATATGTTAAAGTGTTTAGTTTCTCTAGACATCGTCGGGTTATTTCTTATGTTAGTGCCTTTGTTTGATCAAAACTGCTGGTGCAGAATCAAGGTTTTGACATTTGTTTGTGAACTGGAAAATGATCTATTGATTTTTTGTTTGCAGTCATTGGTCTCCTGCTTTACCAAGGCTGCTACACATGAAGATTATCTCACTATCAAGGTATGTCTTTCTTTGATGTTTGGATTATTAGTTGATTAATGATAAGATAAAAGTTGTCTGAATTTTTGGTTGAGTATTATGACCTCGATGGGGGAACTTATTTTTCGGTGCGGGTACACCATTATTAATCTATCATTCTACAACCGAATCTTAGAACTTAGTTACTTTTATTGTTGTAAGAACTTGTATTGCTCGAACCTTTTATTTGTTGTAATTTGAATATTTTTTTTTTGTTTGTAATTTGAACATGAATCAATGAATGTAATTTGGTTTCCATTTGAGTTTAATCTGATTCTCATTTGAGTATAATTTGGTTTCAATTTGAGTTAAATTTTATTTTAATTTGACTTTAATTTGGTTGTCATTTGGGTTTAATTTGGTTTTCAGTCGGGCGAAGAAAGATTGATCGGGCAGAGACAGTTGATCGAGCAATCCGAGCCTATTTTTTTTATATTAAAATGTATATCAAGGACCGTTTGGGATCAGTCATAAGACCTTGACCGTTAATGTCGGTCGTTGAACCGCGACCCGCTTAGCCACGTCACAGTTGAAAAAGACGCTCAAACAGCGACCCTTTCTTCGACCGAAAAAGCAAGTCATAGAAACGAGTTAAATGACTTGCTTCAGCGGTCGAGAAACTGCTGATTTCTACTAGTGTTCGGCTCGTCTTCTTCATCTTCTAGGTCTTCGGTCTTCAACTGTTGATGATAAACTCTTGAACTTGTAGAACTTCGACAATTTATACTCTTTTCCTCAATTTCCTTGTTGCTTGAAACTTCTTTATATATTTTTCTTCCACACGGCCTTATTGAACAAATAACAACCTAAATGCAAATCTCATTTTATATATATATATATATGTTTTTTTATTTTTTTATTTTTTTATTTTTTGAAGAGAGATTGCAACTAAAACAATAAATATGAAATAAAATTAACATGGCCATGAAAGAAGTACGTTACCACTTTGATCTTCACAACTTGTAATGCCTTCGTATCATAAACTTCAATAACTCTCATCTTTTGATTTTCTTCGCTCTTGTAATAAGTCTTCATACTTAGATATAGAATTCCGCTCTTTATGTGTAAGTCTTCAACATGTATATAAAAATCTGCTCATGTATATGTTGCTTTACTTGAATATGAAATTTCGCTCTTCCTTCTATTGTTGCTTGTAAACCTCAAACGTCTTCAACTTTCCTTGTAAATTTTGATGTCGCTCCACTTGTTGATGATGATGGTGTTTCTATGGATCTGTTGTTGTCGAGAGAGAAAATGGTGCTAACTGCAAATCAAACTACAAGAAGGTGGTTTTTCGTCTATAGACGTCACCCTTATGATTGACAAAATTAGCACTCAAGAGATCGAAAATAGTGCTTCTATTGGTGGGAGGTTGGGTAGATCACCATTCTACCCGGAATTAACGTACGGTGACACACACTCAAAAGAAAGCTCTTTAGTCAGCTACAAAGAAAATTTGGTGCAGTGCCTTGGTTGATATGAAAATGGGTAGTCTCCACTAATGATTGATCAGCAACTCTAATAATGCATTTCTCCCTGTTCCTAATTTGCATCACCGGCATGATTAAATCCATTATTTAACACTCCAATTCGTAAGAAATCCGAATGTAGTTCCCTAACACTTCCAAGTTCAGTTATGTCGGTCAGAATCTCTATGTAAACATACCTAGAAGTATGCTAGTGACTCTAAAATCTCTACAAGTTGGAGGTTTTATTCAAAAATATACAAAGAAATTGAAAAATCTATATGCAAAATACTCCCCCACACTTAAACTTCACATTGTCCTCAATGTGTAAAACCGACAAGTTATGAATTCTGACGTGACAGCAGATAAAACGCAAAAACTATGCAAATTGGTAAGGAATTTGAAAAAACTCCATTTCACAAAAGTTGTTCATCTACGTGTTTTCTACAAACTGTTAAAAGGGAACAGTGTTTCGATAAACGGTCTGACAGTTATGGTCTCTGGTCTGAACTACGCGCAGTCTGAAGTTTTCTGACGAAAAGGTATTCGTCTATAATTTCTTCTAAAATAGATTCCGGACTCAATGAAATTAAACATGGGGATGCAAATATGATATGAAAACAATAAAAAAAACAAAAATAGAAAGGTTTAAGATACAAAACCTATGGGTTGCCTCCCATTTAGCGCTTGGTTTAAAGTCGTCAGCCCGACTTGGCATTCTCCTTACTACTCCTCCAGAGGGAGCAAATCACGAAGCTCTATCTCGTCCACATTCACATAAGCGATGTTTTCATAGTATGGCTTCAATCTATGGCCGTTGACCTTAGAAGTAGTCCCATATCTAAGACTAGTGATATCAACTGCACCATGAGAATAAACATTAGTAACAACATATGGTCCAATCCATCTGGACCTTAGCTTACCAGGAAATAACTTAAGACGAGAATGAAATAAAGAACTTTCTGTCCCACAACAAAATTCTTCCAGAAATCATCTTTTCATGGAAAAGCTTAGTCTTTCCTTATATATACGAGAACTCTCGTAAGCATCATTACGTATCTCCTCTAGCTCATTGATTTGTAGCACCTATGTTTCCCAGCTTTATCATACTCCATGTTGCACATCTTTACAGCCCATAAAGCCTTATGCTCAAGTTCAGTGGGAGATGACAAGCTTTGCCATAAACCAACCGATATGGAGACATACCAATCGGTGTCTTATATCTTTGTTCTATACGCCCAAAGTGCATCGTTGAGTCTATAACTCCAATCCTTAGTGTAGCATTAACGGTTTTCTCACGGATGGACTTAATCTCACGATTTGAAATTTCAGCTTGCCCATTAGTTTGTGGGTGATACGACGTACCAATCTTGTGTGTAATGTTGTACTTCTTGAGGAGAGCATGGAAGGATTTTTTTAAAGTGCGAGCCTCCATCACTGATAACCACTCTTGGTGTACCATGTCTAGAGAAAATATATTCCTTCACAAACTCACAAACAACTTGAGAATCATTAGTAGGGGTGGCTTTAGCTTCCACCCATTTAGAAACATAATCCACTTGCAAGAAGTATATAAAATTTTCCATTCGAATTAACAAAAGGACCCATAGAATCAATGCCCCACACATCAAAAATCTCATTTGTGAGAATAGGATTGATTGGCATTTGATTTCGAGCACCTAGATTGCCGTTCGTTGACATCTATCACAAGATTTGCAAAAAGCATATGCATCCTCAAATAAGGTAGGCCAATAAAAGCCACTCTCAAGGACTTTGAGAGCGGTGCGTTTGCACCAAAGTGACCACCACAAGCATACGAATGACAAAAAGATAGAATTGGTGAAATTGAGTTTAGTACGCACTGCGGATAATTTGATCAGCACCATATTTCCACAAGTAGGGTTCATCCCACACATACTGCTTGGCTATTTTCTTAAGCTTTAGCTTTTGAAAAGTAGACATTGTACTAGGTACTTGCCTTGTAACCAAATAGTTCACGATATCAGCGTACCAAGGTGTTGAATCTTCAATTGGGAAAAGTTGTTAAATGCGGAAAACGATCTGTAAGAGAAGTTCTTTTCGGGAAATAATAAGTCTACTAAGATGATCAGCAACTGTATTCTCAACACCTTTCTTATCTCTGATTTCCATATTGAATTCTTGCAGCAAAAGAATCCAACGTATGAGTCTTGGCTTAGCCTCCTTCTTTTTCAATATATACCGTAGTGCTGCATGATCAGAATATACAATCACATTGGTACCCACCAAATAAGCTCTAAATTTTTCTAATGCAAATATTATAGCCAACAACTCTTTCTCAGTAGTGGAATAGTTGATTTGAGCATCGTTTAGGGTCTTTGATGCATAATAAATCACATGTGACCTCTTGTCGACTTTTTGACCCAAAACAGCTCCAACTGCATAATCACTTGCATCACACATTAACTCGAACGACAAACTCCAGTCAGGTGACTTAATAATTGGTGCAGTAGTTAACAATTCCTTTAATTTATTAAAGGAATCCTTGCACTCCTGGTCGAAGTTAAAGGCAACCTCCTTTTGCAATAATTTGCAGATCGACATTGAGATTTTGGAGAAATCTTTGATAAACCTCCTATAAAAACCTGCATGACCAAGAAACGAGCGAATTCCCCTCACCGAAGTGGGGTATTGTAACTTCCTAATCAAGTCTATCTTTGCCTTGTCTACTTCGAGCCTTTTGGAGGACACGATATGGCCAAGTACAATTCTATGGTTTACCATAAAGTGGCATTTCTCCCAGTTTAAAACAAGATTAGTGTCTATGCATCTTTTAAGCACAAGTTCAAGATTATTTAAACAAATATCAAATAAATCACCATAAACAAAGTCGTCCATAAATACCTCAATGATGTTTTCCACGTAATCGAGAAAATATACTAACCATACATCTACGAAAAGTGGCGGGCGCATTGCAAAGACCAAATGGCATTCTTCTATATGCGAATGTCAAGAAAGGACAAGTGAAAGTAGTCTTCTCTTGATCCTCCAGGTGCAATAACAATTTGATTGTAGCCCGAATAACCATCCAAAAAGAAATAATGAGAATGTCCCGCTAACCTATCTAACATCTGATCAATGAAAGGCAAAGGAAAGTGATCCTTGCGGGTAGCCGAATTGAGCTTTCTGTAGTCTATGCACACTCGCCATCCTATTTGAACTCTTATAGGAACAAGTTCATCATCTTGATTTCTAGCAACGGTGACACCTGATTTCTTAGGCACCACTTGTACTGGACTAACCCATTTCTTTGTCGAAATTGGGTAAATCACCCCCACACTTAGTAATTTGAGGATCTCTTTCTTCACGACCTCCATCATTGGGGGGTTAAGCCTACGCTAAGTATCACGTACTGGCTTGATATCATCTTCCATAAGGATTCTATGCATGCACATGGCTGGACTAATGCCTTTGATGTCAGCAATTGTCCAACCAATAGCCGTTTTGTGCTCTTTCAGAACCCTAAGGAGGCGTTCTTCCTTTATTGTTGTGAGATTCTTTACAATAATGACTGGAAGCTCTTCCCCACCACCCAAGTAAGCGTAGTTTAAGTGATCAGGTAGAGGTTTCAGCTCTAATTTAGGTGCCTGCACAACAGATTGTAAAGGAACTTCATCAGTTACAGGTAAAGAGATATATGAAATATTACCTCTTCTAACTTCTTGTGATGCTGTTAAAGCACCACATGTCTCAACAAACTCCTTGTAAATATCAACGTCCAAGTTAGGCATGCCATGGACGTCCAAATCAATGCTATTTTGTAGCATGATTCAAGTTCATCTTCTCTATTCAAATCAAACATCGTTGTGCTAACGAACTAATAACATCAACAGAAAATGCGGAATGGATATCACTTGGATAACGCATGGCTTCAAAAATATTGAAGCGTATAACTTCTTTGTCAAACTCCATAATGAGTGTTCCAGTATCACAATCAATCTTCGTCTTAGCAGTCTTCATAAATGGTCTCCCAAGAAGTAATGAAGTAGACGAACAATTATCCCCATTCTGCATATCCACAACAAAGAAATTGATAGGTGTAGAATACACCGTATTTACTATCTAGTAGTTTATGCTTTCTTTGCTATTTTTCGTGTAAATTATGTATTTTACGCTTGTTTTGAGTTTTATAGCTACTTTGGAGTCGCACGGAGGAAAAGAAGAAGAAATCACCCAATTTGAGTCAAAAGGGCAAAAAGGTCATTTTCTTGGCAATTGATATATGGAGCCTAACCACGGTTAAGGGGCAACTCTTCTTGGAGGCGTGCTAAACACAAACCAGTTACGGTTAAGGGGTTGTCATACAGGGTTCCCCTTATCATTATTAGAGGTTGTAATTATCAATGGGTGGTCTTTATCTTGGGCGCAAATAGCATCCCAATCATTCCCAACCCTAAAATCAAAGTGATTTCATCCCATTTTATTCTTTCATTTTACCGAAATTGATTTTGTGTCACGAAAATCGAGAGATGAGAAATTCGGAGAGAAATTGGAGATGGTGATTCGAGAAGCGTTTAGGGATTGAGACGTGATCTTTGAGGCCCTGGTTTGAGCGAGATTGATTGAATAATGGGTTCGGTTAGGGAAACGGATGGGTTCGACCGTGATGTTGGTGGCGCTGGTCGAAATCGAGTGGAAGAAGGGGATATGTGAGTTTTGAAATCGATAGAGGAGAAGAATCAATAGAGGTATGATCAGCGATTTGCTAGTGGAATCGATAATGGGTTGAAAAGACTCAGGGAAGAATGGGATCTATTGCTGTTCGAATTGAGGATGAACGTTAAACTGGGGAAGTTCAGTAGCTGCTGTTGGTATGAATATGGGTTCTGATAGCATGACTCGTGTGAAGAGATTCAAGGGTTTTGAGGTGATTTTAAAGGAGGTTAGAGAATTGTTCTGTTGTTTCTGGCGATTAGTTGCAGTCAAGATTCAGGTGGAGTTTCAAGACTCTCAATCAATCAAGTAGGGTTGTGTTGGTGGACTGAGAGAACAGAAAGCCATTCTTTGGTGATTGCGGTGATATTACAATGGCGATATTCTTTGTTCTTTGCATTTGGCTAAGAGTGAAGCGGATAGGTGAGAACAAGAATTCAATTGTGTGCGGTGGCATTGCGGTGATGGAATATGAGCAGCAAGGCCGAGCTAGTGATGGCCTGGATTGGGGCTTGTGGCAATCAGCCAAGAGAAAGACATTTTGCTGCAGCTGTATCACAGGGTTTGGCAACTACAGGCGATTTCAGTGATGTTAGATGAATGTTAGGGGTTATGCTTGATTGAGCCTGTGCGGCATTGGAATCTACCTCGCCATTCGGGACTTGCGGTTGCGGGGGCTCGAAGCGAATTGGTGGATTGCATTGCGATTAAGAATGACTGGAGTTGAAGCGGTAGCTAGTTATGGAGATTGGAGGAAATTGCGGGAATGGCAAGCGAGTATGAATTTGTGGCGATGAGTGATATAGAATTGCGATTATGAAGGCGAGATGATAGGGATGATGTCTACGGAGTTTGTATGCAAGTGGTTGAAACAGAGGCAATGATATGCATTGGAGCTGTTGGCGGTTATTGTGAGAATTGCATTCAAGGTGAACTGATGCGGGGATGGCGAGAAGCATTGCAGAATTGATCGTGTGTGTGGGTGTTGCGGCGAGAAGGAGAGATATTGCAGTTCCTGGGTATTATGAAGCTGTGAATGGAGAAGGTGGTACTGAGCTACAACTGGAGTTAGGACTGGTATTGAACCCCTGGTGGTTATGAAACTGAAGCTGCACAGCCATGATGGCTGAGGCGTGAAGCACTATCCTGGTGCAACACACAGCTGTGGCCAGAGCAATGGCTTATGCCATGGCAACTTAGCCGAGTCACCCGGTTTGGACTCGAATCTTCGACTCAGTTCGACTCAGTGATTCCCCTTGACATTTGACTAACAGTTGACTGACGGTTGACCTACTTTGACCGTTAGTCCTAACAGAATCTAAACGGAATATTCCATGGACGGCGACAACTTTCAGGCGGCCGGCGGTGACGTTTTCCGGCCAAATTCCGGCCACAATCCCAGTTTTCCGGCGAGCAAAAATTCCAGAATTTTCTATGGATTTCTCTCATGGGTGTGAAGACTTGGGCTAGGAATTGGATGGAGAATTGGACTCAAATTTGGAAAGAGAAGGTGGAAGAGTTGAGAAAAGCTTGGATTTGGAAATTGAATTGCAAAAGAAAAAGGATTCTATTCCTTGGAAGATTTGGAGAATATTGAAGCCTATAAATAGAGAAGTTTTCTACAACTTCTAGACACATCTCTACACACACAACAATTCTCTCTTCTTTATTCTTTGTGTGAACTCTTTAGCATGAGTAGCTAATTTTATTGATTGAGGATGAATTCCTAGTTCTTAACATATGATTTAAGTTTTTGTTTTCAAATTCTATCTTGAAGTTTTTCACATAATTATCGTTTGTTTTTACTAATAGGAGTGATCTTAAAGACATTCATGATTAATTGATAGATTGTTTGGAGTGCACGCTAAATTGATTTGTTAATTTGATCTAAAGCTAGTGAAAGTTAGGAGATAAGTAATCGTTTCTTGACTCTTTACATAAGTAGCAAACACGAGACCTTGCGAAGGGATTTCGTGGAGCAATTGTGTGTGAAAACAACGTTAGCAAGTAGACCTTGATCTAAGAGTCTAACTACTAATATTAACCTAATAAGTTCATGAATCTTAATGCGTTTATTTAAATTACATCTAGAGTGAGCTACTACTAGGTGGTTTGGTAAATAGAATCCGGTAGTCGAGAACTTACGTGTCCGGTGATACAAGGGATTTAGGGGTTTAGCTTGAGCTAGCTGCTTTACCTACGGTTGGTGATAATTTGTGACTAATAACAAGTAGAAAAGAACATAACTTGATTCATTGTTTCGTAACGAAGAAGGATTCCTTGGTCTTGTCTCTCTTATTGCTTTCAATTTTATCTTTTAATTGCTTTGTTTATTTTCTTTTGCTTTTTACACCCCCCTTTTTGTGACAATTTTTACAACTAGAATCTCATGCTCCTCGTGGGATCGACCTTGACTACCCTATATTACTTGTTAATTAGGTAGTAAAGTATTAATTAATTTGTTGTGGTTACGACACGCATCAAATTTTGGCGCCGTTCTTCGGGAGCAGCGGATGATTTTAGTTGTTTTTATTTTTCTTTTGGCTTTATTCTTGCTTTGTTGGATTCTATACCGTATCTAACTTAAGTTTTTGTGAATCTTATTTCAGGTGCCGGTTTTCCATGTACGGTGGACAAGAGCAAGCATATTACAACAATCAACACGGTTTTCAACCTCAACATTATGGCAACTTCCAACCATCCTTAGGATACAATCAAAACCAATATTTTGGCTATGATAAATTTCCTATAGAACCTTATGGATATTCTCATACATATCAACAACCTTATGACGGGTATGTAAGTAGACAAACACACGGATGGAAGGATAGTTATGCATCTAACAATTTGTTTTCTAGTAATGTGCAGACAGAGAATTTGGAATATACTCCTCTTCATCGTGTTTTTCCTTCACTTTTTCCAAAAGAGGAGCTGCCGTCTAGAAACTCTATCAACGGTGGTAAGCGTGTGAACGTCAGGAAACTTGCACAGAAATTATACAAATTGGAAGATGATGGAGACTCGGAAGAGCTTTTCGCAGAAATTAGTAGGACCATTCATATGGAACTTAAACGACGTCTAGATAAAGGTAATGAAACCGATGACGATTCTTATTATGGTGAGTCCGAAAGTGAAGATGATTGTATTGAAAAGGACCAACCTTTGGAGACTTTTGATGACGCTAGTGTAGCTTACTCGAGCCTTGATCTTAATAATGATCAAGAACCTATTCAAAAGGACGAGCTTGAGGAAGATGCATTTATTGCTTGGCAAAAATTTCTTAGGGAAAGATGGGAGTCCGCGGAAGTGTATGAATGTTCCGACAATGAGGAAGTTATTCCAACTCCGGATCATAATAACGATCCTTCACCTATTCAAAGGAGGAGATTGGGTGTGACTTACCTATTGTTGTAAACGGTGTAACACCCGCACATGAAGATTTTACAATCTATACCGATGAGAATCATTTTAGTGAATGGCCCGATTCCGATGATGAGAATGTTGAAGAGATGATGCTAGAGGATGAAACCACATTCATTGATTTTGTGGAAGACCCAATTGAACTTGCTAATGATTATGATGATACCGAGACTATGGTTAAGGTAGAAAACGACGAAGAATGGTTGCAAGGTTTAATAGAGGACCACGATATACAATAGGTAAGTAATTCACTTGAATTTTTTAAGGATGAAGAGGATTCTATAATACAAGAGATTGTGCGAGGTTTGTCTAACCCTTTGCATATTGATTCTTCTCCTTTACCTCTTATTGGTTTGAATGTATGTGCTTCGAAAGTATTTTTGGATGATTTTGTTTCTAAATATCCACCATTGGAAACACTTGATGCTAACACTATGCAGGTTTGCCAAGAGGTATACATGGAAGTTCCCAAATTCTATTTTCTTTATACACTTCCGAGTGTGGACGAGAATAAGTGTGGGGGAAATTTCTATCGAGCGATAATTTCACTATTGTTTTCTTGTGCTAACATTTGTATGGAGTTATTGTGTGCAAAACAGGTATTATGGGTGGATCCTCAAATTTTCCGATTGTTAGTATATGGGGAATGAATCTTACAAGAGCCAAGTCGGGCCGTCGACTTTAAAACAAGCGCTTAATGGGAGGCAACCCATCGGTTTTGTATTTCTTATCCTTTTGCTTTTGCTTTTTATTTTTTTTGTTATTTATTTTTCTTGTTTCTTATCATGTTAAAATTTCCCACCTTGACTTTACTAGGAGGATTCAATTACATTGAGGACAATGTAAGGTTTAAGTGTGGGGGAGTGGTTAAGCATGTATTTAAAAAAAAATTTACAAAAAAATTAAAAAATTTTGAAAAAAAAAAAAAGTTTTACATAAAAATTCCAACTTTTAAAGATTTTAGAGTCACTAGCATATTTCTAGGTATATTTACATAGAGATTTTGACCGACATAATTGAACTTGGAAATGTTAGAGAACTACATTCGGATTTCTTGTTTGTTTGAGTGTTAAAAATGGATTTAATCATGCTGGTGATGCGAATTTGGTGCAGGGAGAAGTGCGTTATTAGAGTTCTTTGATCAATCATTAGTGGAGACTACCCGTATTCATATCATGTGAGGCACCGACCAGAAATTTTCCATCTACTAAAGAGCTTTCTTTTGAGTGTGTGTCACCGTACGTAAATTCCGGGTAGAATGGTGAGCTACCCAATCTCCCACCAATAGAAGCACTACTCTTTGATCTCTTGAGTGCTAATTTTGTCAATCATGAGGGTGATGTCCATGGATGAAAGCTTCCTTCTTGTAGTTCGATTTGCAGTTAGCACCATTCTCTCTCTCGACAACAACGGATCCATAGAAACACTTTCATCATCAACAAGGAGCGACACCAAAATCTACAAGGAAAGTTGGAAAAGTTTAAGGTTTACAAGCAACGGAACGAGAAAAAGAGCAAATTTCAAATTCAAGTAAAGCACCAAGTATGAAGACTTATTCATAAAAGCGAAGAAAATTAAAAGGTGAGAATTTTTGAAGTTTATGATTTCAAGACGATACAAGTTGTGAAGAATCAAGCGGAAAAATACTTCTTTCACGGCCATGGTTTATTTTGTATTTAATTTCTCTTGTTTTGAAAAAAAAAAAAAAAAAAAAAAGAAAAACAAGAGAAATATTTGTTTTGTGAATGAGCCGTGGGGAAGGAAAATATATAAGGAAGTTTCAAGCGACAAGGATTTTTAAGGAAAAGAGTTACAAATTGTTAAGGATTTATGAAATTCAAGGGTTTATCATCAATAGTTGAAACCGAAGACGAAGACCAAGAAGATAAAGACGAGGAGCGGAAGACGTTTCTATTGGATGCCGTGAGAGTGGTGTTATCATAATTGGCGATCGGATGTGAAGGTAAGTAAGTAATCTCATCCTCAATAATAATGGTTGATTTCCTTTCATAGAGATCGTCAGAAAAATGGTTTTTCAAAATATTAAAAGATGTGGGTTTTTTTTTTTTAAAAATTTCGGAAGTTGTCCTTCCCACCATTCAACGTGTTGCAGGAATTCTCTCTTCATTCCTACCTGCACACATGTGAGAACCATAAAAAGCCGTCTTTTGAGTGCAATTATCATAAAATCCTTTTGGTGAGGCGAAGTCGAGGCGAAATGCTTATTGATCGTTTCTCAAACACGCGTTCTCTCATTATGGTGTGGTTATTTCTCACTCAACATTTAAGAATGAGAATATGTTCTTTAGTATTTCTAACTTCTTATTACTAGAATGCGGAAACTCTATGTCCTCATACCTTTTTGGATGCTTGGGACGCTTGAACGCTTTGAAGTTGTGAGTTTTTAGTTTGATTTGCTCGAGGACTAGCAAAGTCTAAGTGTGGGGAATTTGATAGGTGTAGAATACACCGTATTTACTATCTAGTAGTTTATGCTTTCTTTGCTATTTTTCGTGTAAATTATGTATTTTACGCTTGTTTTGAGTTTTATAGCTACTTTGGAGTCGCACGGAGGAAAAGAAGAAGAAATCACCCAATTTGAGTCAAAAGGGCAAAAAGGTCATTTTACTGGCAATTGATATATGGAGCCTAACCACGGTTAAGGGGCAACTCTTCTTGGAGGCGTGCTAAACACAAACCAGTTACGGTTAAGGGGTTGTCATACAGGGTGCCCCTTATCATTATTAGAGGTTGTAATTATCAATGGGTGGTCTTTATCTTGGGCGCAAATAGCATCCCAATCATTCCCAACCCTAAAATCAAAGTGATTTCATCCCATTTTATTCTTTCATTTCGCCTGAAATTGATTTTGTGTCTGAAAATCGAGAGATGAGAAATTCAGAGAAATTGGAGATGGTGATTCGAGAAGCAGTTTAGGGATTGAGACGTGATCTTTGAGGCCCGGGTTTGAGCGAGATTGATTGAATAATGGGTTCGGTTAGGGAAAGCAGATGGGTTCGATCTCGTGATGTTGGTGGCGGTTTGGTGAAATCGAGGAATTGGAAGAAGGGGATCTGTGAGTTTTGAAATCGATAGAGGAGAAGAATCAATAGAGGTAGCGATCATTTGATTTGCTAGTGGAATCGATAATGGGTTGAAAAGACTCGGGGAAGAATGGGATGCATTCTTTGTTCGAATTGAGGATGAACGTTAAACCGGGAAGTTCGAGTAGGCTAGTTGTTGGTATGAATATGGGTTCGATAGCATGACTCGTGTGAAGAGATTCAAGGGTTTTGAGGTGATTTTAAAGGAGGTTAGAGAGAATTGTTCTGTTGTTTAAGCGATTAGTTGCAGTCAAGATTCGGTGGAGTTTCAAGACTCTCAATCAATCAAGTAGGGTTGTGTTGGTGGACCCGAGAGAAAGCAGCTATTCTTTGGTGATTGCGGTGATATTACAATGGCGATATTCTTTGTTCGCATTTGGCTAAGAGTGAAGCGAGATAGGTGAGAACAAGAATTCAATTGTGTCCGGTGGCATTGCGGTGATGGAATATGAGCGGCAAGGCCGAGCTAGTGATGGCACTGGATTGGGGCTTGTGGCAATCATCCAAGAGAAAGACATTTTGCTGCAGCTGTATCACAGGGTTTGGCAACTACAGGCGATTTCAGTGATGTTAGATGAATGTTAGGGGTTATGCTTGATTGAGCCTGTGCAGCATTGGAATCTACCTCATGGCTGGGACTTGCAGTTGCAGGGGCTCTGAACTGAATTGGTGGATTGCATTGCAGTTAAGAATGACTGGAGTTGAAGCGGTAGCTAGTTATGGAGATTGGAGGAAATTGCAGGAACAGCAAGGCAGGTCTGAACTGTAGGCGATGAGCTGATATAGAATTGCAGTTATGAAGACTGAGATGATAGGGATGATGTCTGGAGTTTGTATGCAAGTGGTTGAAACAGGCAATGATATGCAGCTGGAGCTGTTGGCAGTTATTGTGAGAATTGCATTCAAGGTGAACTGATGCAGGGGATGGCAGAAGCACGGCTGCAGAATTGATCGTGTGTGTGGGTGTTGCGGCGAGAAGGAGAGATATTGCAGTTCCTGGGTATTATGAAGCTGTGAATGGAGAAGGTGGTACTGAGCTACAACTGGAGTTAGGACTGGTATTGAACCCTGGTGGTTATGAAATCGAAAGCTGCCATGACCATGATGGCCGAGGCGTGAAGCACTATCCTGGTGCAACACACAGTGGTGGCGAGCAATGGCTTATGCCATGGCAACTTAGCCAAAGTCGGCCAGTTAGGTTGGACTCGGAATCTTGACTCGGTTCTGACTCAGTGATTCCCCTTGACATTTGACTAACAGTTGACTGACGGTTGACCTACTTTGACCGTTAGTCCTAACAGAATCTAAACGGAATATTCCATGGACGGCGACAACTTTCAGGCGGCCGGCGGCGACTTATTCCGGCCGGATTCCGGCCACAATCCCAGTTTTCCGACGACAAAAAATTCAGAATTTTCTATGGACTTCTCTCATGGGTGTGAAGACTTGGGCTAGGAATTGGATGGAGAATTGGACTCAAATTTGGAAAGAGAAGGTGGAAGAGTTGAGAAAAGCTTGGATTTGGAAATTGAATTGCAAAAGAAAAAGGATTCTATTCCTTGGAAGATTTGGAGAATATTGAAGCCTATAAATAGAGAAGTTTTCTACAACTTCTAGACACATCTCTACACACACAACAATTCTCTCTTCTTTATTCTTTGTGTGAACTCTTTAGCATGAGTAGCTAATTTTATTGATTGAGGATGAATTCCTAGTTCTTAACATATGATTTAAGTTTTTGTTTTCAAATTCTATCTTGAAGTTTTTCACATAATTATCGTTTGTTTTTACTAATAGGAGTGATCTTAAAGACATTCATGATTGATTGATAGATTGTTTGGAGTGCACGCTAAATTGATTTGTTAATTTGATCTAAAGCTAGTGAAAGTTAGGAGATAAGTAATCGTTTCTTGACTCTTTACATAAGTAGCAAACACGAGACCTTGCGGAGGGATTTCGTGGAGCAATTGTGTGTGAAAACAACGTTAGCAAGTAGACCTTGATCTAAGAGTCTAACTACTAATATTAACCTAATAAGTTCATGAATCTTAATGCGTTTATTTAAATTACATCTAGAGTGAGCTACTACTAGGTGGTTTGGTAAATAGAATCCGGTAGTCGAGAACTTCTGTGTCCGGTGATACAAAGGATTTAGGGGTTTAGCACTGAGCTAGCTGCTTTACCTACGGTTGGTGATAATTTGTGACTAATAACAAGTAGAAAAGAACATAACTTGATTCATTGTTTTAACGAAGAAGGATTCCTTGGTCTTGTCTCTCTTATTGCTTTCCACTTTATCTTTTAATTGTTTTGTTCATTTTCTTTTGCTTTTACACCCCCCTTTTGTGACAATTTTTACAACTAGAATCTCGTGCTCCTCGTGGGATCGACCTTGACTACCCTATATTACTTGTTAATTAGGTAGTAAAGTATTAATTAATTTGTTGTGGTTACGACACGCATCAAATTTTGGCGCCGTTGCCGGGGAGCAGCGGATGATTTTAGTTGTTTTTATTTTTCTTTTGGCTTTATTCTTGCTTTGTTGGATTCTATACCGTATCTAACTTAAGTTTTTGTGAATCTTATTTCAGGTGCCGGTTTTCCATGTACGGTGGACAAGAGCAAGCATATTACAACAATCAACACGGTTTTCAACCTCAACATTATGGCAACTTCCAACCATCCTTAGGATACAATCAAAACCAATATTTTGGCTATGATAAATTTCCTATAGAACCTTATGGATATTCTCATACATATCAACAACCTTATGACGGGTATGTAAGTAGACAAACACACGGATGGAAGGATAGTTATGCATCTAACAATTTGTTTTCTAGTAATGTGCAGACAGAGAATTTGGAATATACTCCTCTTCATCGTGTTTTTCCTTCACTTTTTCCAAAGAGAGAGCTTAGTCTAGAAACTCTATCAACGGTGGTAAGCGTGTGAACGTCAGAAACTTGCAGTAAATTATACAAATTGGAAGATGATGGAGACTCGGAAGAGCTTGTCGCAGTAAAATTAGTAGGACCATTCATATGGAACTTAAACGACGTCTAGATAAAGGTAATGAAACCGATGACGATTCTTATTATGGTGAGTCCGAAAGTGAAGATGATTGTATTGAAAAGGACCAACCTTTGGAGACTTTTGATGACGCTAGTGTAGCTTACTCGAGCCTTGATCTTAATAATGATCAAGAACCTATTCAAAAGGACGAGCTTGAGGAAGATGCATTTATTGCTTGGCAAAAATTTCTTAGGGAAAGATGGGAGTCCGCGGAAGTGTATGAATGTTCCGACAATGAGGAAGTTATTCCAACTCCGGATCATAATAACGATCCTTCACCTATTCAAAAGGAGGAGATTGGGTGTGACTTACCTATTGTTGTAAACGGTGTAACACCCGCACATGAAGATTTTACAATCTATACCGATGAGAATCATTTTAGTGAATGGCCCGATTCCGATGATGAGAATGTTGAAGAGATGATGCTAGAGGATGAAACCACATTCATTGATTTTGTGGAAGACCCAATTGAACTTGCTAATGATTATGATGATACCGAGACTATGGTTAAGGTAGAAAACGACGAAGAATGGTTGCAAGGTTTAATAGAGGACCACGATATACAAGAGGTAAGTAATTCACTTGAATTTTTTAAGGATGAAGAGGATTCTATAATACAAGAGATTGTGCGAGGTTTGTCTAACCCTTTGCATATTGATTCTTCTCCTTTACCTCTTATTGGTTTGAATGTATGTGCTTGAAAGTATTTTTGGATGATTTTGTTTCTAAATATCCACCATTGGAAACACTTGATGCTAACACTATGCGGGTTTGCCAAGAGGTATACATGGAAGTTCCCAAATTCTATTTTCTTTATACACTTCCGAGTGTGGACGATAATATGTGTGGGGGAAATTTCTATCGAGCGATAATTTCACTATTGTTTTCTTGTGCTAACATTTGTATGGAGTTATTGTGTGCAAAACAGGTATTATGGGTGGATCCTCAAATTTTCCGATTGTTAGTATATGGGGAATGAATCTTACAAGAGCCAAGTCGGGCCGTCGACTTTAAAACAAGCGCTTAATGGGAGGCAACCCATGGGTTTTGTATTTCTTATCCTTTTGCTTTTTTGTTATTTCTTTTTTCTTGTTTCTTATCATGTTAAAATTTCCCACCTTGACTTTACTAGGAGGATTCAATTACATTGAGGACAATGTAAGGTTTAAGTGTGGGGGAGTGGTTAAGCATGTATTTAAAACAAAAATTACAAACAAAAATTACAAAAAAAAATTAAAAAATTTTGAAAAAAAAAAAAAAAGTTTTACATAAAAATTCCAACTTTTAAAGATTTTAGAGTCACTAGCATATTTCTAGGTATATTGACATAGAGATTTTGACCGACATAATTGAACTTGGAAATGTTAGAGAACTACATTCGGATTTCTTGTTTGTTTGAGTGTTAAAAATGGATTTAATCATGCTGGTGATGCGAATTTGGTGCAGGGAGAAGTGCGTTATTAGAGTTGCTGATCAATCATTAGTGGAGACTACCCGTATTCATATCATGTGAGGCACCGACCAGAAATTTTCCATCTACTAAAGAGCTTTCTTTTGAGTGTGTGTCACCGTACGTAAATTCGGGTAGAATGGTGAGCTACCCAATCTCCCACCAATAGAAGCACTACTCTTTGATCTCTTGAGTGCTAATTTTGTCAATCATGAGGGTGATGTCCATGGATGAAAGCTTCCTTCTTGTAGTTCGATTTGCAGTTAGCACCATCTCTCTCTCGACAACAACGGATCCATAGAAACACTTTCATCATCAACAAGGAGCGACACCAAAATCTACAAGGAAAGTTGGAAAAGTTTAAGGTTTACAAGCAACGGAACGAGAAAAAGAGCAAATTTCAAATTCAAGTAAAGCACCAAGTATGAAGACTTATTCATAAAAGCGAAGAAAATTAAAAGGTGAGAATTTTTGAAGTTTATGATTTCAAGACGATACAAGTTGTGAAGAATCAAGCGGAAAAATACTTCTTTCACGGCCATGGTTTATTTTGTATTTAATTTCTCTTGTTTTAAAAAAAAAAAAAAAAAAAAAAAAAAAAAAACAAGAGAAATATTTGTTTTGTGAATGAGCCGTGGGGAAGGAAAATATATAAGGAAGTTTCAAGCGACAAGGATTTTTAAGGAAAAGAGTTACAAATTGTTAAGGATTTATGAAATTCAAGGGTTTATCATCAATAGTTGAAACCGAAGACGAAGACCAAGAAGATAAAGACGAGGAGCGGAAGACGTTTCTATTGGATGCCGTGAGAGTGGTGTTATCATAATTGGCGATCGGATGTGAAGGTAAGTAAGTAATCTCATCCTCAATAATAATGGTTGATTTCCTTTCTTAGAGATCGTCAGAAAAATGGTTTTTCAAAATATTAAAAGATGTGGGTTTTTAAAAAATATTTCGGAAGTTGTCCTTCCCACCATTCAACGTGTTGCAGGAATTCTCTCTTCATTCCTACCTCGCACACATGTGAGAACCATAAAAGCCGTCTTTTTGAGTGCAATTATCATAAAATCCTTTTGGTGAGGCGAAGTCGAGGCGAAATGCTTATTGATCGTTTCTCAAACACGCGTTCTCTCATTATGGTGTGGTTATTTCTCACTCAACATTTAAGAATGAGAATATGTTCTTTAGTATTTCTAACTTCTTATTACTAGAATGCGGAAACTCTATGTCCTCATACCTTTTTGGATGCTTGGGACGCTTGAACGCTTTGAAGTTGTGAGTTTTTAGTTTGATTTGCTCGAGGACTAGCAAAGTCTAAGTGTGGGGGAATTTGATAGGTGTAGAATACACCGTATTTACTATCTAGTAGTTTATGCTTTCTTTGCTATTTTTCGTGTAAATTATGTATTTTACGCTTGTTTTGAGTTTTATAGCTACTTTGGACTCGCACGGAGGAAAAGAAGAAGAAATCACCCAATTTGAGTCAAAAGGGCAAAAAAGTCATTTTACTGGCAATTGATATATGGAGCCTAACCACGGTTAAGGGGCAACTCTTCTTCGAGGCGTGCTAAACACAAACCCGATTACGGTTAAGGGTTGTCATACTGGGTGCCCCTTATCATTATTAGAGGTTGTAATTATCAATGGGTGGTCTTTATCTTGGCGCAAATAGCATCCCAATCATTCCCAACCCTAAAATCAAAGTGATTTCATCCCATTTTATTCTTTCATTTCGCCTGAAATTGATTTTGTGTCACGAAAATCGAGAGATGAGAAATTGGAAGAAATTGGAGATGGTGATTCGAAAGCGATTTAGGGATTGAGACGATGATCTTTGAGACCAGGTTTGAGCGAGATTGATTGAATAATGGGTTCGGTTAGGGAAACAGATGGGTTCGATACGTGATGTTGGTGGAATGGTGAAATCGAGGAATTGGAAGAAGGGGATACGTGAGTTTTGAAATCGATAGAGGAGAAGAATCAATAGAGGTAGCGATCCACCGATTTGCTAGTGGAATCGATAATGGGTTGAAAAGACTCGGGGAAGAATGGGATCTATTCTTGTTCGAATTGAGGATGAACGTTAAAGCGGGAAGTTCGATGGCTGCTTTGTTGGTATGAATATGGGTTCGATAGCATGACTCGTGTGAAGAGATTCAAGGGTTTTGAGGTGATTTTAAAGGAGGTTAGAGAATTGTTTGTTGTTTCGGCGATTAGTTGCGGTCAAGATTCGGTGGAGTTTCAAGACTCTCAATCAATCAAGTAGGGTTGTGTTGGTGGACTGAGAGAAGCGAAAGCTATTCGGGTGATTACTGATATTACAATGGCGATATTCTTTGTTGCTTTGCATTTGGCTAAGAGTGAAGCGAGATAGGTGAGAACAAGAATTCAATTGTGTCTGGTGGCATTGCGGTGATGGAATATGAGCAACAAAGGCCGAGCTAGTGATGGCCTGGATTGGGGCTTGTGGCAATCACCAAGAGAAAGACATTTTCTTCTTGGTGTATCACAGGGTTTGGCAACTACAGGCGATTTCAGTGATGTTAGATGAATGTTAGGGGTTATGCTTGATTGAGCCTGTGCAGCATTGGAATCCACCTCATGGTAGGACTTGCGGTTGCGGGGGCTCTGACCGAATTGGTGGATTGCATTGCGATTAAGAATGATTTGGAGTTGAAGCGGTAGCTAGTTATGGAGATTGGAGGAAATTGCGGGAACAGCAAGCGCGGTATGAAGCTTGTAGGCGATGAGTGATATAGAATTGCGGTTATGAAAGGCGAGATGATAGGGATGATGTACGGAGTTTGTATGCAAGTGGTTGAAACAGTAATGATATGCAGTGGAGTGTTGGCGGTTATTGTGAGAATTGCATTCAAGGTGAGCGATGCGGGGGATGGCGAAGCACGGCTGAGGTGATCGTGTGTGTGGGTGTTGCGGCGAAGGAGAGATATTGCAGTTCCTGGGTATTATGAAGTTGTGAATGGAGAAGGTGGTGCTTGAGCTACAAGCTGGAGTTAGAATCGGTATTGAACCCCTGGTGGTTATGAAGCTGAACTGCCACGACCATGATGGTGGCGTGAAGCACTATCTGAGTGCAACACACAGTGTGGCTTTGAGCAATGGCTTATGCCATGGCAACTTAGCGAGAGTCGGCCAGTTATTTGGACTCGAATCTTTGACTCGGTTCGACTCGGTGATTCCCCTTGACATTTGACTACTGGTTGGTGACGGTTGACCTACTTTGACCGTTAGTCCTAACAGAATCTAAACGGAATATTCCATGGACGGCGACAACTTTCAGGCGGCCGGCGGTGACGTTTTCCGGCCAAATTCCGGCCACAATCCCAGTTTTCCGGCGAGCAAAAATTCAGAATTTTCTATGGATTTCTCTCATGGGTGTGAAGACTTGGGCTAGGAATTGGATGGAGAATTGGACTCAAATTTGGAAAGAGAAGGTGGAAGAGTTGAAAAGTTTGGATTTGGAAATTGAATTGCAAAAAGAAAAAGGATTCTAATCCTTGGAAGATTTGGAGAATATTGAAGCCTATAAATAAGAGAAGTTTTCTACAACTTCTAGACACATCTCTACACACACAACAATTCTCTCTTCTTTATTCTTTGTGTGAACTCTTTAGCATGAGTAGCTAATTTTATTGATTGAGGATGAATTCCTAGTTCTTAACATATGATTTAAGTTTTTGTTTTCAAATTCTATCTTGAAGTTTTTCACATAATTATCGTTTGTTTTTACTAATAGGAGTGATCTAAAAGACATTCATGATTGATTGATAGATTGTTTGGAGTGCACGCTAAATTGATTTGTTAATTTGATCTAAAGCTAGTGAAAGTTAGGAGATAAGTAATCGTTTCTTGACTCTTTACATAAGTAGCAAACACGAGACCTTGCGGAGGGATTTAGTGGAGCAATTGTGTGTGAAAACAACGTTAGCAAGTAGACCTTGATCTAAGAGTCTAACTACTAATATTAACCTAATAAGTTCATGAATCTTAATGCGTTTATTTAAATTACATCTAGAGTGAGCTACTACTAGGTGGTTTGGTAAATAGAATCCATGTCGAGAACTTCCGTGTCGGTGATACAAGGGATTTAGGGGTTTAGCAATTGAGCTAGCTGCTTTACCTACGGTTGGTGATAATTTGTGACTAATAACAAGTAGAAAAGAACATAACTTGATTCATTGTTTCGTAAAGAAGAAGGATTCCTTGGTCTTGTCTCTCTTATTGCTTTCAATTTTATCTTTTAATTGCTTTGTTTATTTTCTTTTGCTTTTTACACCCCCCTTTTTGTGACAATTTTTACAACTAGAATCTCGTGCTCCTCGTGGGATCGACCTTGACTAACCTATATTACTTGTTAATTAGGTAGTAAAGTATTAATTAATTTGTTGTGGTTCGACACGCATCAGAAATCAACCGGAAAGATTAATTAATTCACTTGCACCAACACGTCTTCCACGAGTCCCTTAGGATATATGTTAGACTTATTAGCTAATTGAATGATAATCCCTGTCTCCTTTAAAGGTCCGAGATTCAATGAATCATAAACATCGGTGACATCACGCTTATGGAAGCTCCCAAATCAAGCAAAGCACGCTCGAACCTTTTTCACCAATAGTAGCGCCTTTGTAAAACCACCGGGATCTTTACACTTTGCATGCATCTTCTTTAGCAACATAGGTGAATCACTTTCGCCCACTGAGTGATCTCGTTAGCAATCAACCTCTCCTTCCTTGTACACAAATCCTTGAACTTTGGCATACCTGGGTACCGTTCTGATGGCATCAATAAATGGAATGTTGATATGCACCTTGCTGAAAATATCCATAATCTCCTTGTCTAGAGCTTGCTTCTTTGACTTGGAAAAACGACTAGGAAAAGGAGGTGGTGTGGTAAAAGTAGGAACTGTATCCTTAGGTTGGCCAGTTGAGGTTGGCTTTTCCTTTGGAACGGTTTCCACCCCTACTTCCTCTTCCAAGTTGTGACTAACCTTTTCTTGTTGTTTTGGCTCTTCAGTTTTCTTCCCACTTATTAAAGTCACAGCATTAACGTTCGCTCTTGGATTCACAAAAGGTTGTGATGGCAACTTTGCTGAATTCTGTGCTTTTATTTCATTCATGTCTGTAACCAATTGCCCCATTTGAAGTTGCAAGTCCTTTATAGCCATATCTTGTTTCTGCAGAATTGCATCTTGACGCTGAGCATTGGCATGTTGCTTTTGCATCATCATTTTCATCATCTCCTCTAAACTAGAATTTTGAGTCTGCTGTTGAGGATGAGGTGGAGGTTGTGGTCGGAACTGTGGTTGTTGAAAACCACTCTGTCGCCCATAAGGATTAGGAGCTGCTGACATGATTTGCATAATTGAAATTTGGGTGATCTTTCCAACCCTGGATTATAAGTATTAGATTAGGGATCATACCTTGGCCTCTCGATTAGGGAACACAACATTCAATTGTTTCGGACTCTTCTTCATAAGAAGGAATAATCACTTGCTTGCCATTCGTTTGTACTACATTCTCTATGTTGTTCATACGTTGCTCATTGTCTGAGACTCTCCCATCTCACTAACTCTTCCGATATTAGAGTTGTTTTGGTGTAGAATTGTTGAGCATTGGAAGCCATACTCTCAATCAAACTGGTTTCTGAGATTGTCTTCTCGGTAAGTGAACCACCGAAGCAAACGATCAATCAAATTCTCTGTTCGTGGAAGTAATCCTTCGTAGAAGTATTGAATGATAAGTATTGAGGATATACTATGGTGTGGGCAGCTTGCCTGCAACTTCTTATACCTCTCCCAATATTCATATTGAGACTCCCCAGACATCTGTAGAATGCCACTAATATCCTTCCGAACGGATGCCGCTTTGGAAGCAGGAAAATATTTCTCCAGAAATAACTTTTTCATCGGAGTCCATGTTGTAACACTCCCCGGAGGAAGACAATACAACCATTCTTCTGCTAAGTCTGTCCAATGAGAGCAGGGAAGGCTTGTAGCATATCCATATCTCTGTCTGCGGTTGTATGCCTCGAGACTTGTCATCGTGTTCAGGCTCATTTGAAGGTGTCGATTTGGATTTTCACTGGATGTCCCTTGAACTTTGGTAGATGATGAAGTATATTCGACTTGAGCTCCACTGGGTTAGTGATTGAAATGCACGGTGGTTGCGAATCTAAGCATGGAGATGTTAACTCTCCTAACTTCCTCTCCGGAGGTGGAGGATCTCTCGTCAAATGTCAGTATTAACCATCTCTTCTGTAGAGATTTCTTGTTGCGACTGTGGACGTGCTTGTAGTACCGTTCCCTTGCGAGTTTGAATTCCGCACTTTGGGTAATTCCAATCCTTTGATGCCAGAGATTAAGTACCTGAAACAAAATTCTCAAAAAACTAAATCAAAAACTAAAAAATAAAAAATAAAAAAAAATAACAACTAAAGCTACCGACTGCTCCCCGGCAGCGGCGCCAAAATTTGATGCGTGTCGTAGGTGCAATCAAATTAATATCTTATTTCCACTCAATTAAAAATATATAATGGAAGTCAGTTCGTTCCCACGAAGAGCGGGGAGATTTAGTTGTCAAAAAGTGTCACGGTGGGGGTTTGTTTTGATTTAAAGTAAATAACAAAGCAATTGAAAGTAATAAAGTTTGCAAGCAATGGAGAGAAATATGATTAGGGAATCCTTCTTCATTACTAAACCGTAATCAAGTTATTATATTCATCCATTAATACAATTAATCACAAATTATTACCAACCGTGGAATAACAATTTAGCTCAGTGCTATCCCTAAATTCCTTAAATCACTGGATGAAAGCTCTCAATACGGATTCTATTCTTGAAACCACCTAGTAGTAGCTCATTCAAGGTGTAATTTGTCCGAATGCTTTATCTTTGGTGAATTATAGATTGATCCTAGTAGTTAGACTCTTAGCTCAAGGTCCACTTTCTAGTGCTATTTATACACACAATCATTATCTGAGAATCCCTCCGCAAGGTCTTGTGTTCTCTACTTTTGTATGAATCCTTTTTCGACTATTACTTCTAGTGAATTATTCGACTATTACTTAACAAAGCAATTGAAAGTAATAAAGTTTGCAAGCAATGGATAGAAATATGATCAGGGAATCCTTCTTCGTTACTAAACCGTCATCAAGTTATTATATTCATCCATTAATACAATTAATCACACATTATTACCAACCGTGGAATAACAGCTAGCTCAATGCTATCCCCTAAATTCCTTAAATCATCCGGGTACTTAAGCTCTCCAATACAGATTCTATTCTTGAAACCACCTAGTAGTAGCTCACTCAAGGTGTAATTTTTCCGAATGCTTTATCTTTTGTGAATTATAGATTGATCCTAATAGTTAGACTCTTAGCTCAAGGTCCACTTTCTAGTGATGTTTATACACACAATCGCTATACGAGAATCCTCTGCAAGGTCTTGTGTTCTCTATTTTTGTATGAATTATTCGACTATTACTTATCTCCTAACTCAATACTACCATTTGATTTAATCAACAAATTAATTCAGTTGGCCACCTAAACAATCTATCAATCAATCATAAATATTTTAATTAGTATAAACAATCAATAATCATGTTAAGAACTTCAAAATAGATTTATATAATAACTCAAATCATGTCTAGAACTTAGGATTCATCCCCAATCACTAAGAAGTTTAGCTACTCATGGTACTAACAAAACCCATGAGTTTCATATTATATAATGGAAAAGAAATAGTTACGGTAATGAAGAACGCTCCAAAACCCTAGCATTTCTCTCTTTTGTTCTCCTCTCCAAAACTTGATAAAAGATTATAAGATCTTTTATAGAAATATCTCTTATATAGGTGTCCAAATTGCGGTTGTGCCCGTGCACCGAATCCCAGTCAAAATAGCTTGCAAAAACGTTGCCGAATTCCCATAATCAATCACTTCCAAAAGCTGGCCGTGTTTTGGAGTGGCGACACAAGTAATTGGGATTGCTTATAAGACTAAGAAGTCCAGCCCATAATCTTTGTTAGCTTGTCGATCATGCGCGAAGCCGACAGCCTATTACCCATATTCTCCTCTCCATCGAGTCACGGATATACATCCTCAGAAAAATATTTTCACTTGATTTTATTTTTTTTAGGTCAAAATCACGGACACACATGTCATCGTGAAATTCCAAAGTCCCTGGATTTTGAGTTTTCTTCCAAAACTTCCGCGGCCACTTCTCTGTCGATGAAAAATAATTTCCCCAGAGTTTGGTTTTCAACACCATACTTCCTCGGAAACTTTGGTGATCGTGAAGTTTGTATTCAGACAAATCTCTCACGTATACCAGGCTATCCGTGAAAACCATCTTTCATCTGAGTTTTTCTTCTCACTCGAACTCCATCTGCTCGATTCAATATCTGACCAGCAACTCGACTTTTATCTTATATCACCACTGCCAAACTCCATCGATCTCGGATTCCATCTCCACATCACTACCATCGCTACACACCACCATCACTTCTGCATCTCCCATGCTCGAGCCTTTCTTACTTGAGATCCATCATCGGCTCCAGTCAAGCGCCATCATTTGCCACACCACCATCAGTTCTTGCCGTGACTGAGCAGCAACAGCACAATTGATTCCATCTTTTCTCGAAACCAGTACAGACCACCAGCATCTCTTTCGGTTCAACTGAACTTCCTTTGCTCTTTTTCAATCACCGTTAACAGCTCAACTCCATCGTATCCACTGTTCTCTTCAAACTCTCACCACCACCAACAACAACCATCAGCTTCCTACTCGTCTCTGCTTCATATCGGTCAGCCTTGATCATAATAGCAGCAATGGCCATCTTCATTCCATTCCCTGAACTGGTCGATCTCTCTATCTTCCATCTTCTTTATCCATCTCCATGAAACCAGCTCCATCATATTCATCTCTTACATTTTTCAAAGCTCTATCCTTGAATCGATAATCACAGCACACCCCTCAATCATCACTTTCCTTCCTGCAAACTTTGCAAGAATGTAGCAACCAATTCTATCCATTTTCTCAACCTCAATCACCAGCAGCAACAACACTCGTATCCACTAACCACTGCTCTTACTCGAGCTTAAAAATCTCCATATTCATTGTGCTAGTGTCGACCTCATCATCCACGGACAACTGAACTCCGTACCAGTTCATCATCAATCATGGAAGCAACATATACCAAGCTCGAGTTCCATCACCAACTCGATGACCAATGATAGTATACATCGAATCCTACAGCTTCCATCGAGTTCACCTCCTACAACTATCCATAGAAGCAATCAATAAATCAACCATATGTTACTCCTCTCTCTTGTAGCGAATCCGATGAAGAGACACAGCTCAGACTGATAAAGGAAATGTGTTGAACAAGATGGTGTAGCCGTAGTAAATTCTCTTTGGTGCCTTTATAAATTACGTGCCTCGAAACATCTTTGGACACTTTGACATGCTTCAAATGCCCATGAAATCTTCATAAAATGTCGAAATGACTCCTTTCTTTCGCCATTGACTTCGTCTTTTCGTCCTCTTCAAGATGATAGCACGCACTCCTAGATTCGAACGCGTTAGCTTTGGTCTTTGGCCCTTCTAAAACTGCGACTAACTTCTTTCTTTGCACAATTAAGTGCATATTCACTTCTTTTGGATGATTCACCTAGCAAAACATAAATAAGAGAAAACAAGAGTAATATACAATAATTCACAAGAAAATATAGCAAATACTAGCATGGATTTGACACTAAATATATGCAAAATATGCACTTAACAGATGTCTTGATGGTGCAAAGTGATGCAATTGTGTTGAATTGATGGCAAGTAAAGAAGGTGCTTGGTTGATTGTGCTCTGACAATGGAGTTGGTCTTGCATCTGTGATTGAGATTAAGAGCTAGATAGTGTTGGAGCAGTGAATAGTGGCCACGGTGATGGAGTGCAGTTACGATATCGGAGCAATTGAGAGCTCTCTTCGAGAAGATCTGATCGGGATTGGCATGTCTTTGTGCTCGTTTTGGTTGGGAATTGTTAGTAATGTTGCTGCTTTATTCTGTGGTTTGAGGCGTTGATTCGGGAAGGATGGAAAAGTGAGATCTGATGTAGAAGATAGTGGTGATTAAGAATTTACAAGCGGTGATGGCTAGATGGAGGCTGAGGGTTAGGTGCCTCTTTGAGATGTGGTGTAGGTGCAAGTGCGAGATGGTGGATTTTTGGTGTTGTTATCGGTGTCATTGCAATGGAGTAGTGGACTAGCTGGGTATTGCAGTTGTGATTCTGAGTTCAATGGAGGATACAATGGGTTTGAGCCTTTGGTGATGGAAGTGGAGATGCGAGTGTGCTAGTTGTGTTGGAGCTTGAAATTGCGGGGAGTTGTTACTTGGTGGTGCAATTGAGCAGGCTGTTGAAGATAGTGTTGTGCGAGTTAAGAGAACAAAAAGCAGAGTGCAATTGGTGATAGCAATGCAATGATGGGTGGTGTTTTGGGATCTCGGAGTTGAATAGTGCAAGCATGGAAGAATGGGTATTTCGGGTGGTATTGTTTGGTGAGAGTTGCGGTGGGGATTTAATTGGTTGCAGAGTTTGTAGTGTTGTTGCAACATCTTGGAGTTGAAGATGTACCTTTGTGGTGATTGGTGCAGTTGTGATGGTGAGCTATTGCTTTGGTTATGAAGAATGAAGTGCATCGAGAATTTACAAAGAAACTGCAGTTATAGATGGTTGAATGGACAGAACTAAAGCTGCAGCTGTGAAGAATGCACAACCATCATGGCTGGAGTTTAAATGGTGAAGCACAATCAGTGTTCACTATAGCAACAGTCTGTGCAGATGGCCAGGCCAAGATTTCTGACTCATAGTTGACCCATTTGACCCGTGACCGGGTGGACTTTGCCGATCACCTGAGATATTTTTCCGGTGCCGGATTCCGGCTAACTTCCGGCAGTAAACCCAGTTTTCCGGAGACAGTTTTTGGGGCATATTTTCTACATGGGTTTTTCTCACTTATGGGTTTGGCGAATTTTTATCTAATGGACTTTGAAGACTAGACCTAATTTTAGAAGTTGGAGAAAAGCTACAAAAGGAAAAATCTTCTACAACTTTGGATATCACGTTTTATTCCCGGAACTTGGGAGAGCCACTTTTGTTTACGCTACTAGGGTTTTCTTTGCTTTCATCTTCTTTATTTCAATTAATATTTTTGTGATGAACTCCATAGCTATGAGTAGCTAATTTAATATTATTGGTTAAGGATGTAATCCGATTTGAAAACTTGTGCTTGGAGTTATGTATTAGTTTTCTCTCTTGATTATCGTTCGTACTTCCTCTTTGCTTTTATGATCACATGATTGATGTATTGTGATAGGATTAGATTCTTGCTTAGTTAAGTGGCCAATTAATTGAACTTGCACCCTTGTCCATAACTATTTTAGGATTTTTCATCGACGATTCCCCTGAATACAAGTAGCATGATATGTTTTACGGTTTGTAGTGATACACTCTGTAATCATATGTAGAGAGTTTGACCATTGTCCGAATTGTTATGCGCAATGTATGACAAATTGCATCGATTAGCCTATTTCTGAAACTTAATGCTCCAGGAATTGAACTTAATTAGTGCAAGGCGTTAGGTTATTCTTTAGGTGGAATTTACATCTGTGACTCTAATGTATGTGTTGATGAACTTAGGAAATTAATAGATTATCTTGCTCTCTTGATACTCTAGGCTTTTGATGATAAAGAGATTAAATTGTAATTCTAATCATATATGCAAGCACATGTTTAAGATTGAAGATGAATTCTTGACCAATATCTTTCTCTCATTGATTACTTTCTACAATTTACTTTGTTTTTGATTTACTTTTATTGCTTACGTAAAAATAAATCCCCAATTGGTTACTTTAAGAAATTGAATACATAATAACTACAATTGCCTCTTTGTGGGAAACGAACTCTTTCTTATCATATACTCTAGGAAAGTGAAATTATTTTTGACGCATCGACGGCGATCAACAACCCAAACGTGTGGCACCAACGCATCATATGGCTTCACCCTAGAAGGTCGCGGCTAAGGTTCATGTGCAACAACAAGAAACTGGATATGCTGCTCCAAACTTCCCGTTCCCGATCAAGAAAGTAATCGAACTCCTGGAAGTATGGATTCAAGGCGATGCCATCAAACTACCTCACAGTTAGGGCGCCTACCAATTTGAAGAACAAATGGCAAATCCTAAGTATTGACATTACCACGGGTTCGTCAATCATCCTACCAGTGAATGCAATGCTCTGAAACGCATCGTCCAAGAAAAGATAGATTCAGGGGAATTGCGCCCGGCGACTGGAGATCCTCTGTCTTTTCACGGATTGGCATAAAGATGTTACATAGACAATAAAGGAAGGCGAGGACTTCTGCGGCGATTTGCGTCACACAATAAACTCGAATTTGCTACCTGAAAATTCAGTTTCGTGGAGAGACCTTAAGCGAATAGAGTATGTGGCCGTATCGGACGAGAGAAAAAAGGGAATGGCCAACACCAATGTACCATCCATCAATATGATCGGCACGTCCCATGGCGTTACATCCTCACTACCACTAACACCGCGGCTCTTAGGAAGCATCCCCTACGACATGACACCTCTTATTACAGAGCCAAAGCTGCCATTACCCTAATATTTCTTCGAGCATGACCGCCTCCAATCATCACAGAGCTGTCACCACTTCTTTGTCAGACGAGAGGCTGGAGGATCCGAGAAGAAACCAACCTTCCCATTACCATTATCGATTTAATTGAGAGACATGAAGTTCTTGCCAAAACTCATACGGACATGGCCACAACTCGGGAGGCCTCTTGACGTTTTCTCCAAAAGCGCTCCTTCCAACGTTCGCTCCTAAGTGTGCAACATTCTCCCCTGTAGCCGCCACTCCTCCTTGCCCAAGGATTGTGCCATAGCCGTAGCGCCTTCTGCCAAGTATCGTCGTGCGGGCGCCCACACTCCTGTCGAGGATCATGATCGCAGCCAGCCAGGGTGTGTAGTCGTGGCCACCTTTTGATCCATCCGCCAAAAGCTCGTGGTCGTAGACAGTTTACTCGCTCGTTTGTTGATACCATCCAGAGCTTCACCATAGCAAAAATTACTACAAAGTCACCAGTACGGATGTAAGACGGCGATATCTTTATCATGGTCAACCCCGCAGAGCCATACCAAATAGAAACATGTAAACCACACTTGGGGACTGAGGCTCTACGGAATCCCTTCACTATCAAAGCTCAAAGACACGGTCAACCAAAGGTCATAATCACGACAAGGTCATATACTCTTCAAGGGTGTAGCATAAGAATATCATCACCTCTCTGTCTAAAAGGCGCTGCAACACTACGAGGCGCGGCGGATCCCAAAGCTTGCTCGGAGAAACGGCTTGAGGAAACTAAAGAGAAGTGCGGCCAGGGGCTGCTCATTGCAGTCCATCTGACAACCATCAAAGATTCCAAAGTAAGCCACAAAGATACATTCATATATCCGGCCCGCCATCGGATCTAACGAGAAGTATAACTAAAGGCGCTCAGCATCCGTTTCATGCAATAATCCAAAATTGAGAAGATGGTTCAAAGGATTCGCTTGGAGCGAAGTCCTTAAAGACTTGATAGCAACACATCGCAACAGAACGTCTCTCAACTTATTTATTTCACCCAATAGCTCCGGAAGATTTCGACCATACAAGCATCAACATATCATCATTGCAATCGAGAAAGTCTAGGTACCAAATAACCTAAAGTCAAGGATGAACCAACTACGACCACAATCTCCAAGATTAGCCACGACATTATTTCATCCATCCATCCCAAAGCGCAATGGAGTTTGGTAAATTTTGAAATTCACTGGAGAGGTTAGATACTCATTCTTATGAGTCGGAATCTTATTACACGTGCGGAGAAGATCGATGATGCTGTTGGGTGGATACATGCGGCACCTACCTTGAGTTATCTAAGCTTGCCTTGTTGTTGATTATAACTATTGGAATTGCTTTGATTTCCATTAATGCTCGCTCTACCATTAACGAATGAAGAAGAGGCAGATCTTGAGATGAAAGCACGGGCCGGATGAACAACAAAAACGAGAAGAGGTCGATGCCCCTTTAAATTCTGACGATTTAGAGTTTGACGAGAATAAGGAATCCTTATTGCTCCATGAACGGGAATAGATGACTAGGCGCACCACACTCATTCTCCATAGACGAACAAGTAGTGTGACAATATCTCCGCTCCATGGCCAGGACCCGGCCCAGCGCCATACGAGAACACCCGGTCGCTCAGCCTCTGGCCTTCATGGATCGTAGCTCCGTGGTCAAGCCAACTCTCCATGGCTCCCGGCACTCCATGGTTAATCCATCTCTATAAGCTCCAGCACTCTATGGTTAAGTTATGACGCTCCGGCATTAAAGTGATCAACCCGGCAAGCTTACTAAGTGCCATTTCACCGTTCCTGTTTGAAGCCATCGGCGCCACCATCACCATTTGGTAGCCAAGTTCAGCGCCACCATTACCATTTGGTATCCGAAGTTCTGCGCCACAAGTCACCATTTGGTAGCCAAAGTTCCAGCGCCACCATCATCATTTGGTAGGCAGAAGTTCCGGGCGCCTTCATCGCATTTAGTGGCCAGAAGTTCCCGAGCGCCATATTTTACCATTCCATGATGGCTTGATTTCCACCATCCCATGAGTGACTTGATTTTCTACCATTCCACAGTGGCTTGATTTCCACCATTCTATAGTGGCTTGATTTCCACCATTCCATGGTGAAGCCAGTTTCACATCCCATGGTGGGCCGATTTACCATTCCCATTGGCTTGATTTCACCATTCCATGGGTGACCAACGCGCCATCTCCATCGTTTCGTGACCTAGCTAGATACGCCATCCACCGATCCGCGGACCAAGTTGCAGTGCCATCTACGCCCATCACCTATAGCCAAGGCAGGATTCACCTTGAAAATCGCTTGATCTGAGATCATGATTCCTCATGCCTCCTGCAAAAGGTTAGACAAATTCTCCACGGCAATCTCTTTATGAATTGCACTTTTGATTTTCCTTATCTGTCACCATCTTATGCTTACCTGCATAACAATGCCAGCATGACTAAGAGCTAAGCGAGAGGACTTAATGTTGATGGTGGTTTTTAGCTCAGCTAAATTTGTTAAAGTCTATCTACGACTGAGCATCGGATGTAGTAGACATTGATATGTCTATATTCCGAGGAAATTTGGAGAATATATCAAAATCTGACGAGAGTACTATGTCTCTTTTCGTATTATATCGAAACTCAAGCTCTGAATGAGCTATTCACTAGTATAGAGCCTAATGAGTGTATAAGCTCTTAGGCACTACTCACAAATGCAGGAGCCTCTTTGAGTACTTTTTGTGCTTATGTTCCTGCGAGAACCCTTAATATTGGTATGACATGCGGATTTGTGTTCACTCGCGGCCAGAGTAGCACGGACCTCCAAGTACGAGTTAAGGCCCTTGCACAAAATACTCGGTGAGAAAACAAAAAATAACGAGCCGCGGAGTAGGAGCAACAATGAGGGAGTGTGGACATTCCTTAGACTAGCGCCGCCAGCCACGCCCCCATGCTACTTAACAGAGCCCTTACTCCTTAAATCGACCAATCGGACGCTTTAAACCTGCCACACTCCCATGAGTTGTGGGAGGCCTGCCTGCGGCCCAGAGTTGCCATCGACTAATCAGGTCGCTCTAAAGCGCCACACTCACACCGGAAGTGTAGCCACGCCCATGCTTGGCGGCCCTTCACCTTCCTGCAAACCAATCATGTCACTTTAAAATTCGCCACGAGCACTAGAGGTGTGGCGCGCCTTATGTTTGTAGGCCCTTTATTGACCAATCTGAAGTCGCTCTAAACT